>PVIU01008775.1:58306-81029 GCA_004026605.1 Ondatra zibethicus
TTTTTTTTAAAAAGAAACCATTTATTGTGTATAGAGTGTTCTGCCCAGGAAAAGGCACCAGATCTCATTATAGATGGCTGTGAGCCATCATGTTGTTGCTAGGAATTGAACTCACAACCCTTTGATGAGTAGCCATTGGTCTTAACCCCTGAGTCATCTCTATAGTACCCTCTGATTGTGTACCTTTTTGATAGGTAACAAAGTACCAATTAGACAATTATATATTATAGTATGTCACATCCAAAGTCATAAATTATTCATTAGCTTTTAGATACATAGTTATATTGGAAGGATAATGGCAGAGATCTTTTTTGAATGGTCATATATTTTCGAATATTTTTCAATAGCTACAAAGGAAAGGATAGCTTGGTGCATGGGAGGGATGTAAAAGTTCTCTTAGACACAATGTGTGAGGATCAAGGAATAAGTGTCAGGCTTGAAAGACAGGATGATCTTGGTCTTCCATAAGACTGTTAGGTATAGTTCTTCTGAGATAAAGCCCCTTTAAGTAGAACATACAAAGTACTTTTAATCATTCTTGTCAATAGTAATTGAAAAAGTTAACATTTTGAAGGTTCAGAAGTAGGGCAGATAATACATAATTCACTTAGCAATCAGCAAGATGAAAAGTTGCAGACTCCCTGTGTCTACTAAGAATACTGTGACATTCAATAAATATCTTAACTTTTACTTCTTATTGAATGGCTGCCTTGTTTAATATGGAAGTGCGTACTAAGTGGCTGATAAATGACTGAGTATTCAGTACTTCTGGAGGCACTTGCATTTTCAGAAATAGCTTTATACTAAAATTGCAATTAAATTTGTCCATGTTGAAGTATAAATCATATAAGAATTTTGTCTTTTTGGCTGGTTTATTTTGCTTTCTTTTGCTTCGTCAACTGTTGCTATGAGGTGGATAGTATATGCCTGTTGCTATGAGGTGGATAGTCTATGCCTGTTGCTATGAGATGGATAGTCTATGCCTGTTGCTATGAGGTGGATAGTATATGCCTGTTGCTATGAGATGGATAGTATATGCCTGTTGCTATGAGATGGATAGTATATGCCTGTTGCTATGAGATGGATAGTAGATGCCTGTTGCTATGAGATGGATAGTATATGCCTGTTGCTATGAGATGGATAGTAGATGCCTGTTGGTCTGCTTTAGCTTCTGTGTTTTTCCTGTCACCATCAGTGTCCCCATGTATTGTCCCCACTCCCTGTTAAACACATGGTCTTTGTAGCTCAGGCTGGCTTGAATTTTCAGCAGTTCTCTTGCATCAGTCTCCTAAGTGGCAGGATTGTAGGTGAGAGCCATCATGACCAAATCTTCTTTCTAATAAAATCCCATTAATATTTTTTAGTGCTCTGTGTCATTTAGGCCACCAGAAGCTTTCTATAATTGTTGAAGTATATGCGCAGGAAAATTGTTGTTTCTTTATGTGGGAGATCCAGCCTACTCCCAATTATATGAAATATTAAAAGGAAAGACTTTGAAATTATCATTTATCTATAGGTTACAGATTAGTCAGGTTTGGAACATGATTTTACGAGTATTTGGAGGGTAAATTATGAGTTCATAAAGAGCAAACTTGCATCAGTATTTTAGCTGTAAATCTTAGCAAAAGAGCTGCTCAGTTTTTCGGTTGTTTTGACAGAGACTGGAAAGTAGTGATAGTGGTTATTAAGTAAGAAAGGCAGAATAGATTTTTGTCATCTTGCCCTGTACTTTCTGTGATTTGATTTTGGAAGGGAGAACATTAGAGGTTGTTACTTTTCTTCAACTAGCCTGCCTTAAATGCTTTCTCAGGTCTGCTTCCCTGGCCCATTTCCACCTGACTACTTGTTTTGAAGCTGTGCCAATGGTCTGCTTTGGATTCTGAATTGGTTTTAAAACTCCATCTGGATGGACATAGTCATAAGTGTCCATTGGGAACAGAATTTTGTTTAAATTTAATAACTGTAGTTTGACTTTCTTTGGGACACCAGTTCCCAGATAATGGCACAGAAACTTATTATTCATTATGAAAGCTTGACCTTAGCTTAGGCTTTTTCTCAACTAGCTCTCATAACTTAAATTGACCCATTTATGTTAATCTATGTTCTGTCACATGGCTCGTTACCTTTCCTCAATACAGTATGCATCCAACTTCTTTGCATCTCCCTGTGATTCCTTCCCAGAGTTCATATCTTTGGTGGGAAGTCCCTCCTATCCTCTCTTGCTAGATATTGGCTGTTTAGCTCTTTATTAAATCAATCAGAAGGTGCTTTGGCAGAGACACATCTTGATAGTGTGTGAAAAAAAATTACCCACAACAATTTTATTATTTTGAGAATTTCATACATGAACACTTTATCTTTATCATTCCCATCCTTTCTCTTTCCCTTCCAATTCCTCCCCTGTTCCCTTAATAAATTCATGATATTGTAATTATTATTGTTGTATGTATGGATATATGTATATATAATATATACATATATGTATATAATAGTAACTAGTACTGGATCAGGCTCTAAGGAAGTTTTGTGAACAAACTCAGTAGGTTTACTAAGTTTATTTTGCTTTGCTGTATGCACATTTGTTCAGTGCTGACCACTTGTGGTCTGTGTGGGCACTCATCTCTTTAGGAGACTGGCTCTCTCAGCAGGCATTGGCCACCTGTAGCTCTTCATCTGGGGTGAGACTGTGTGACTTCCCGTGTGCGTCCTCATGTCAACGGTGTTGGTGCTCTGCTGCTCTTACTTAGGCAGTCATACTGTTGATAGGTCCTAGATGTTATATGTAGAAGACACGATCACGCAGCAGATGTTATGTATGGAATGTTATGTAGAGAAGACACCGTCATACTTTCAGATGTTTATTATGAATTTCTAAGATCTTTAATAACAATGTTTTAGATAAAATTTGTAAGTGAGAATAAATGTAAACTTCAACATTTATTCACAGCTTTATTTTCCATTTCTTTGAGTATAATGCATATTTTTAAATAATATTTAACTTTGTTTCAAGAGAAAAAATCAAAACAGAAAAGTAGTTTTACTGTGCTAGCTATTTATTTACTCTCAGGTTGAATGTTTATTAATAATTGATAAAGTTTTAATAAGATTTTCTGTATAACTGGCTATGTTAGCACTAACATGATTAAACATGACACAAAAAAGTTATTGAACTAGTTGAGTAAATCTGTTATGTACTCTATATGCCATATATTGTGTTTGGTATACTTCTGTATGATAATACTGTATCCATCATATTATACATATATGATATACTATATTATGACTTGTTTAATTAGATTATAAATAGCTTCATGTCACAGGTTATATCATAGCTCCTCAGTTCAGTGCTGAATATATATTAGTTATCTGTCTGTCTATCTCCTAAGTAGATTGCTAGAGGGATACCAGTAGAAAATGAATCTTTAGAAAGTATGTGGTTCTATTTAGTTCACAGAAATCTTGAGCAGGTATTATTAATGAAGGTGAATTTAAGATAAATATTAGATAGTAACTAGGATTGGATTAAGTTACAAGATGAAGTGGGTAGGTAGTTCAGAAGCACAGAAGACTTATTTGAATAGACACCTATTCAAGGCCACACAAAGTTCATTGAGTACATGAGAAGATGCTTAGCATCAGTAGTTGGAAAATGGAGAACTAATGAGTTACCAGTTCCACTATAAAATGGTGACTATCAAAAAATATACCATAAATCAAAACATTGTACCAGCTCCACTATAAAATGATGACTATCAAAAAACATACCATGAAACCAAACATTATACCATCTCCACTATAAAATGGTGAAACAAGACATTGGCCAGGCTGTGGAGAAATTGGAGCCCATGTAGGTGGCAATGTAAGATTAGGTAAAGCTGCTGTGAAGAACGATGTGATAGAGCCTCTGAAATTTAAAAGTAGAATTGCTGTATGATCTAGCCTTTTCATGTCCAGAAATACTCAATCATAAACAAAGTCCAAAAATTTTTTGTCATTATATGTATATCAACATTGTGTATAATGGTCAGATGTGGAGTAGCCAAGTGCCTGTCAACTGATGAGTGGATGAGGAAAGTTTAGTATATACAGATAACAGAATAGTTTTCAATCTTAGAAGACATTATGATAATTAAAATGCCATATAGATCTGTACCCTTAAGAACGGTTAAGATGAGCTGGGCATGCCTTTAGTCTTAGTCCTTAGGAGGCAGAGGCAGCAGATCTCTGAGTTGGAGGCCAGACTGGCTACAGAGGGAATTCCAGGCCATCCAGCCAGGGCTGTGTATTGAGACCCTGTCTCAAAGAATCAGTCAATTCATCAAACAAAAATGGTTGAGATGATAAATTGCATGTTAGATATATTTACCACATAACATAATTTTTAAAAATTGTGGGTAGAGAGGGGTACATACATATGTGTTTTACCAATTCTCTGATGATGTTTTTTGATCTTACTGGGGATCAAACCCAGGGTTTCAAACATGCTAAGCAAATGCTTCACCACCGTGTTATAGCTCCAGCCTGGTTTTGTGTTTACAATCTGTTTTAGTATTTTAAACATTTTACAGTCACGAAAGTAGGTATACAACAGTATAGTATTTTTCTTTGTTCATTGTATATCTTCTCATATTTCAAATGAAGATTGTTACTCCATTTGGTTAGCCAAAGCTAGACATTTCTAATAATTTCTTTTATTTAGTCAAAACTAGAAATTCCCCAGAAGTTTGGATGATAATTTGTCCAGGTGAAATGAAAAACAGATTGTAGTTTTTCTTTAATCTGCCATTGGGGTCATAGAAACAGTTTTCTGTTTCATTTTAAAGTAGTATTCATTTACATATTCGAGCTATAGTGAAGTTGTGGATGGAGATATTATCTCATACTGGTAGTTGTAATCTAATACTGGTTGTATGTAGTATTACAGTTGAATAACTGTCATGTCATTTGTACGTTTCCCGTCTTAATTATCCATTACTGTCTTCTTTTCTTTTCAGACAGAAGAAATGCATGAGTAAATTACTGGAGTACAGTGCAGATGTCAACATTTGTAATAATGAAGGCCTTACAGCAGTACGTGGTATCAATTTCATCTGAGATTAAAAAAATACTCTGGAAAATAATGGTGAATGTGCTGTTAGTGCAAATTATAGTACAAGTGTTTGTAGAGGTTACTTCTGTAAAGTTCTTGTGAGGTATCCAGTGAGTTTATTAAGAAAGGTAGAATTTACCATGTTCATCTTGTCTTTAGATTTGTAACTTTCATTCACTTTGAAGCCTTATTCCTGTAGTTTTTGTCATGGACTTTTAGGGGAGGTTTTCTGTTGAAGTGTATTACCAGCTGGGCTGGGCATGGCTCACACACCCTTAATTCCAGCACTTGGGAGGCAGAAGCAGTTGGAGCTCTGTGATTTTGAGTTTGAGGCCAATCTGGTCTATGTAGTGAGTTCCAGGATAGCCAGGATTACATAGAGAAACGCTGTGTCAAGAAACAAAAAACAAAGCAAACAAACAAATAAACAAACAAACAAAGTATTTTACCAGTTCATTATACAAGAGCTATTTCCATTATGGCTTTAGGTAACAAAGGGAATGAGAGTTCACTCTATATACTCTGTACTCAGATAGCCACTGTTAGCATCCATATCCTTTCAGGTTTGCTTTATTGTATTTAAACCATTAGTTTTCAAAATCCATTTTGCTGTTATCATTTTCCATGCAAAAATTAGGTAGCATATTTTTGATTTACATACTGGGAAATGGTATTGGATACTGCTGAAGGGATTATTAAAAATCACACAATTTTAATCAAGTAATTATAATTTATTTGAGTAGTATTTATTTTTGAAGTAGAGATAATGTGATCACTGTAGTGAAGACATAGCAGAAGGTGTCTCAGCTCCTGAATGCTGGGATTTATCATGCCTGGCTTTTATTACATCTTTTTTTTTTAATGTATGGCATAAAAGAAAGCTTCCCTGAGATTTGAAGTATTCTGTTAGTGGCTTAGTATAAAGTGGGCCCAATCATGAACAGAATCTGTAATTCTGGTGAAAATCCATATTTGTGTATATTAGCATCACTCATAAGGTAATCTTGCATTCAGAATTCAGAATGCTTGGAGATGCGGTATACGCCATAGTTATAATACTTTAGAACTGACATGGGTCTTTCTTTAGGACGTAAATTGAGGCAAGCTACAGTGTTGATGGCTGTCATATTGTAATTGTATAATTTTGTGTCTGCAAACTTTTCTTCATTCTTGAACTTTAAGGAAGATAGAATAGAAAAATTTTTAAGTCTTTTATTTAAAAAAATAATGATGCATCTACCTAAAATGATTTTTTGCAAGGCCTCTCATAAGGAAGGTCTCGTGGCCTTTTCTCCTTTAAGTTCGCAGTCTAAGCCTCCTATCTCCTTAGGAAATTCTTTTCTCTTTTAGTAGATTTGGAAGCTGTGTATGTTTCTCTATATTTGAACAATGCATAGTAGTAATCATTTTGGTTTTAGACATCACCACTTAACATTTGTAGATGAATCTATTTTTTCCATTTCCCTGCTCATTTCTTCATTTATAAGCACATTTTTCATGTCCTTCCAATACAGTCAGTGTAATTTTAGTTCATATTTAGCACAATGCATATCTGTGCTAAGAATTTGCTATAGTTACTTTTTTTCCTTGCTTAGCATTTTGTCCTATGGTCGATAATTACCTTTAAAATATTGAGGTAATTGTAGACTGCAGGTCTGTAGAGATCCTGTCACATTTCTACCAGTTTTCCTGGACATTTTATAAAACTATAATATGGTCCTGTAACGAGGATGCTGATACAGTCCATCTTACTGAGGTTTCTCCAGTTTCATTTGCATGTGTTTGTATGAACCGAGTTCTGTGTGGTATTACGGCCTGTGTGTTCATGTGATTATTACCACAGTCATAGTTTCAAGATTTATAGTGCCATAAATATTCGTGTGTTACTCTTTCCTCACTTCCTTTTCCATCTCCTTCACTCACTGTGCTCAGCCGTTGGCAACCACTCATCCCTCTCTGTTTCTACAGTTCTGCCATTCCAAGGATGTTAATTAACAGATCGTACTGTATTGACGTTTTCAGGCTTGGCTCACTTTGGGTTTGTTCCCTGGATATCCATTTGGCTGTTGTGTATATCAAGAGTTTGTTCCTTTATAATGCTGGATAGAATTGCATGGTGTCTATGCAGCCCTTCAGCCTCCTCATCTGTTAAAAGACTTTGGAGTCCTTTGGGTTTGGGCTGTTATCAGTAAAGCTGACAGAAACATATGCTAATGGATAGGTTATATTTCCTTAGGATAAATGCTTAGGAATGAAGATACTGGGTTTCATGCTTGCTTTTAAAAAGCACACTACCTAAATGTTGGCTGTTGAGGTTGTATCATTGCCAGTTTTATGAGTATGGGTATTTTGCTTGCATGTTTGCCATGTTTGTCTGTGTACCACATGCATGCAACGGTCCACTAAGGTCAGAAGAGGGCATTGAATCCCCTGTAACTGGAGTTAGAGACAGTTGTGAGCTGTCATGTATATGCTGGGAATTGAACCTGGGACCTCTGGAAGAGCAGCCAGTGCTCTTAACCCCTGAGCCATCTCTCTAGCCCTGAGAGTAGTGCTTCAGTAGATATGTCATTTGTAAGTACTTTTCTAAATCTTCAGTTTGTCCTTCCAAATACTTAACAGGGCTCTTTTAGAGACAGTTTCATTATGTAGTTCAGATTGCCCTAAAACTCAACATATTCCTGCCTCAGCCTCCCAGGTACTGAGATGACAGGCGTGTGACATTACACTGGGTCACAGGAGGAGGAAAAGATTTTAATTTTGACAGGTTTTTCAATTTGTACATCATGCTTTTGATAGCAATTTTAGAAACTCTTTGCCTATCCCTAAATATTGAAGGCTTTTTCTCCCTGAAAGTATTAATAATTGTACTTTTTCTACATATGCAGTTTTATTTAATATTTTTATGAAATATGAAGTTTGGGTTGAGGCTCAATATTTTTACCTATGAGTGGATGTTCTGTTCCACTAGTACTGGTTGTTGAATGGTTATAGTCTATCCATAATTTATATCTGTATTTATAGCTGGGTGTGGTGGCGCACACCTTTAATTCTGCATTCCAGAGGCAGAGTGGAGTCTTATCTCTGAGTTCAAGGCTAGCCTGGTTTACAGTGTGAGTTCCAGGCCTGTTAGGACTGCACAGAGAAACCCGGTCTCACAGACAGACAGACAGACAGACACTGTATGCATTTATTCCTTCATGAAACTGATTTTGTGTCTTCCTCAGAAATTTATCTGGGTATATTTGTGTAGTCCTTTCTAGGCTATGTATTAGTTATGTTGATATATGCATATGCTTCTCTGCCCATACCACACAGCCTTGAGTCTTGATTCTTATTATTGTAGGTATATTATTATTATTGTAATATGATGCATATGCTTCTCTGCCTGTACCACACAGCTTTGATTTTTATTAATGTAGGTATGTTGTTCTTATTATTACTGTATACAGTAAGTCTTAATATTAGAAGAGTAATTCTTCCCATCTCTTTCTCTCTCTCTCTCTCTCTCTCTCTCTGTGATTGCATTAATTATTTTGGTTTGTGCCTACAGAAGTACTTGGATATGATTGATATTACATCAAACTTAATCATTAGGCCTTTGATTTCTTTCTTTTTTTCTTAAATTTTATTTTTTAATTTAACATATCAATCCCAGTTCTCCTTCCCTTCCCTCATCCCACTACCCCCACCTTTTCCTCACCCCACCCCCATCTGCTCCTCAGAGATGGTATGGCCTCAAATGGGGAGTCAACAAGAAGTTTGTCCCATCACCACTTTGAGGCAGGACCAAGGCCCTCCTCCTGTGTCTAGGCTGAGCAAGGAAATGGGCTTCAGAAAGCCATTTCATTACTAGGGATAGATCCTGGTCCAGTGGGGAGGGCCTTTCTTATTTCTGCTGCTTTGGGAGCTTCCAGATTTCCTGTCTCTGACTCCCATAGGAGTGCTGGGTTCACAAATGTCTACCACCACACCTGTCTTTTTCTCTAGGTTTTGGGACCAAACTCATGGTCTTGAGCTATCACAGCAAGTGTTTTTACCCTTTAAGCCATCTCTTTGACATTCTGCAAAAATGTGTGTGTGTGTGCGCGCGTGCATATTTATATCCTACAACCTTGCTGAACTTAGTTCTGGTTTTATGGATTCATGGGTGTTCTCTACATAGACAATGTAACCTGTAACTAGAGATATTTTTACTTCTTTCATATCTCAACTTTATTTTTTTGATCTTTTATCATTTTGAGACTGTTTGCTATCCATTTATCTGTGTATTTATTTATTTTCAAGACAGGGTGTCTCTCTCTGGCCTATTTTTATTCATCTTTCTAAAGTGCACCCAGGATTCATGTTCTTGATAGTCTTAAGGAAATGTCTTACAGGAATTTCTTTCCTGCATGTGCCAAGTTGACTGGATTCTAGGTCCACTGCCTGGACTTTCAGAGTGCCTCTTCTTCCTCATCAGTGTAGAGATTTCCCTTTTCTTTCTTTTCTTTTGAGTACATCTTCTGAGGAAATCAGTGAGTGGTAAATTTGTTGCCATCTGGCATGTCTGAATATGGCTCTGAATTAGTTTGTTATTTTCCTGATAATTCACAATAAAATTCTAGGTTGGACATCATTGTTCTCTCTGAGTATTTTCAGAGTGTTGCTTTGTTGTCTTCCAGTTTACTGTTTAATGGCATTTTGTTTCTTGATTATTTATATTAAGGCTGTTTTTTTTCTTTCTAAAAATATAATCAATCTACTTTGTCCTGAGCATTCTAAAATTTCACTATAATATATCTTGTTTCTATGTTTTATCCATTTGTTTGGTAATACTCAGGCACTATTAACCTAGAAACTCATGTAATGGGAACTCAGGAGAACTTTTCAGTAATTATGACTTTGATTTTCTTATCCCTGTCTCTAACTCTCACTGTTTGGAAAGCAAGCCTCTCAGGGGATCAGTTTCTGTCAAGTACCACTTTTTCTATTGTTTGTCCATTTCTTTATGTCCACTTTGTGGGAGACTTCTTTTTTTAGTTTTTCGAGAGAGGGTTTCTCTGTGAAACAGTCCCGACCGTTCTGGAACTCACTTTGTAGACCAGGCTGGTCTCGAACTCACAGATATGCCTACCTCTGCCTCCTTAGTACTGGGATTACAGGCATGTGTCACCACCGCCCGACTTGTGGGGGACTTCTTTAACATATCCCTTTGAATCTCCTTTTGAGGTTGCATATTTCTGCCACAGTATTGAGTTCTGAAAGGTTTTTTTTTTTTACACTTTTCTTTTAAAAAATTAGTATACCATTCTTTTTTTTTTTTTAAGGGCACAGTCAGTGTGTTTTCTCTCTGAGAGTATTAAAAATAAGTTTTACAATATTTATAGTTCCATTTTATGTTTACTTTTAGGTTTTATTTTTGCTGCTTTATGCGTTATCTTTCAAATTAGATGCATGGTAAAGCAGTTTGAAAGCCTTGTCTGCATTCCTGTTTGCTTCCTAGAGGCGGCAGTGTCGGTGATCAGTTGGGATTTGCCTAGGACCTTCCTTCTCTTGCTGCTGCTTCCCTTAGTCTGTCAACCCCAAGCCCCTCACTTTCCTCAGAGAAACTATCAGGCTGGTGTTTGCACTCTGGGTGCTGGTAGGGAAGAATGTTCCAGAGTCTCAGTCAGTGTTTAGGATGTAAACTCGCGTTTAATTTCCCTTTTAAAGTGTGTCATATGTTCTTGACTCCATGTGCTCAGTCTGTAATTTACAAATTTCTTAGATTTTTTTAACTGTTTTCTGTATTTTGTGAGATTAATGAAATTAATGAGATTAATTTCCTGTCCTTGTCAAGCTGGTAAGTAGTAGGGATCTGAGAGTCTGAAGTTGTATTGGACACGTTTTCAGCTGATGTGTTTGTGATGTGAAGTGTGTTCTGTGCTCTATCTCAGAAGGCCCATGCTGCTTAACTACCAATTCTGGAGCCCTTTAGGGGTTCTGTTGTCTCTTTATTTTTATTTTATCTGTATTAATGTTCTGTGTGCTAGTATGTCTGGTCCCTTCTGGAGACTAGAAAAGGCATTAGATCCATTGAACTGGATTTTCAGTGCTTGTGAGCTACCTTGTGGGTGCTCAGAACTGGACTCGGTTGCTTTGCAGAAGCATTAAGTGATTTTAACCACTGAGCTACCTCTCCAGCCCCCCTCACATGCCTTCTTGCTTAGCTTTTGCTATTACTTGCTTAGGATTCTGTTTTTTTGTTCTGACATGACAATAAATATTATCTGACAAGATAAAATGTAATACATGCTTTCCAGCTTCCAAAACTTGTGTTTCTCCCTTGTCTTGATGGGCAGGTTCCTTTAAAACTGCGCTTTTACTGCTATTTTAGTGCAGTGTGTTAAAGCTGATAGATATGTAATCAGTTTGCACTTTGAACACAGGGAATTGTATCCTAATATTTGTAATGGGAAAAAAAGTCAAGTGAAAACTGTATAAAACACCCAGTCTGAAATTGTCTGCTTCACACCCCGATTTTTAGTTCTGAGCATTGAACTTGGAATATATATGCGCCAAGCAGGAATTTGATACGAACCATATTGTTAATTTCTGTCAACTTGACAAAAATTATAATCACCTGACAAGGACCCTCATTTAAGGATTTGTCTCCATCAGACTGGACTGTGAGCCTGCCAGAGGAGACATTTTATTTCTTCTTTTTTCTTAAAAGATTAAAATAAAAAAATTATGTATGTATATGAGTACAGTGTCTAAAGAATACATACACACACACACACACACACACACACATACACACACCTGTTCAGTCCCTGAAGTGTTACTTGTGTGCATGTTTTGGACTGATTATTTGGCATTGGACTGCTTATTTCTGTGCTCTTCTCTGGGGAAGACGACCTCTGCTGCTCCCAGCTTTCCTTAGTTGCCTTTGTTTCTTTGTGTATTGATGAGGTCTAGCATTTTCTTGATTAGTGATTGATGTGGAGGGCTCAGCTCACTGTGGATGGTACTGTCCCTGGGTAGGTAGGCCTGGGTTGTATAGAAAGGTAGATGAGCAAGCCAGGGGAAGCAGGCCAGTAAGCAGTATTCATCTATGGTCTGGGCTGAGTTCCTGCTTCCAGGTTTCTGCTTGGGTTCCTGTCCTGACTTCCTTCAGTGGTGGACTGTGATGTGGAACTGTAAGCCAAATAAACCCTTCGATTGCAAGTTGGTTTAGGCTAGCATTTTATTACATCAGCAGCAAACACAAACTGGAACAATCCTTTTGAGACAGGATTTCTTTCTTTCCTCTTTTGAGACAGGCTTTCTCTGGAAATCAGGGCTGTCTTGGCCTGGAACTCAAAGATCCATCTGCCTCTGTTTTCCCAGTGCTGCGATTAAAAATATGTTCCTGACACTGGGTTTCTTGTAATTTAGGCTAGCCTGTATTTACTGTGTGGCTAAGGTTGGTTTTGATTTCCTGATCTTCTGCCCCTTCCTACCAGTGCTGCAGTTACAGGTTTGTTCTCTAGCTTCCTCCATTTTTTCTAATTGGAAATTTAACATTGTCTTTCAGTGGCATTATAGGTATTTTATAGTTCTTTAAAAAATTCTTCTTATGTATTTTATTATTAGTGTAGGATATATTTGCTTTTCAAAACTACGGGAAGTGTGTTTTATTTGAATATCCATTTGCTTCTGGAAAAGAAAGAATACTAACCTGTTTTCTCTAGCAACAGCTGTGTTTAGAGGCTAGTGTCATCCAAGCAGAGTATTTGCTGATCTAAGCTGAGGATGCTTTTTTGAATCCTTCAGTTCTTGAGTTTTGTAGTACTTCATGGTATAGTCAATGACTTGATGCATTTGTTTTTCTCATTTAAAAGCAGGAGAAAACTTTTACAGTGTTCTTTGAATATTGTGCTCAACAGAGAAATAGTAGTTTTTGTGTACTGACTTTTAAGGAAACTCCACTGCACAAATGCTAATAATGAAATGGCTTCGCAGATACACTGGCTGGCTGTGAATGGGCGGACAGAACTCCTCCATGACCTTGTGCAACATGTCAGTGACGTGGATGTTGAGGATGCAATGGGGCAGACAGCACTACATGTAGCCTGCCAGAATGGGCACAAAACGGTAAATTCCTCCATGAAGATTATAAAGGAAGTGCATGTATTTGAATTAAAAACTTGAATTGGTGAGAAGTTTTTCATTCTGCATATTTGGGAACATGCAGTATTATAGGAAAACACTGTTTTCTATTTTCTATGACCTTCTGACTAACATTCTATCTGGACAGAGGCAGTAGAAAATAGTGCTTTTGCCTTTGCTCAAAATAGTTATAATTTTGATTTTATTTCTGATTCTATTTTTTAATAAATGACTGTCTTAATATATCCTTACATAATAAAAGTATGTCTTTACAAGATGTATTTTAAGCAATTATGTTTAGTCTTAGCTTTAACAAGTACCTTTTCCATTTTTTATTATTAAGTGTTAATTATGGAGTCAGTGAGTAAGGTGAATATTGATACTGCTTTGTAAGATTTCCAGGTGTGTCATCCTAGTTTCTGTTTTCTCCACCTGGTGGAAGTAACTTTCTGCAGATTTCTGTAATCCTGCATTTGTTCTGTGGTGTTAACCTTCCTGTTGTTGTTGTCTAGACATTTAATTAAGAACAGCTTTTTCATTAGGAAACTGCTGCTTTATATAAAGATGGAGAGCTTACAGTTTTAGATTTTCTGTTTTACTGTCTTTCCTGTTCCGTTTATGCTAAGATTTTTCTTTCATATTTAACCTCGATGATGAATGTAATGTCTTTACTTGCTAACTAGCCCTAACCATAACAAGATAAGCTGAAAATAAGTCATTACCAAAAGAAAAAGCTTATTTGTGCATCTTCATATAAATGCATACTTTCACTTATTTCATTTTATTTTTTGAGATGGACTCACTATGTAGTCCTCGTGGGCAGGGAGCTCCCTATGTAGATCAAGCTGAGCGTGGACTTACAGTCTTTAGTATGTCTCCTGAGTGCTTGGATGCAGGCATGACTTCTGTGCCCAGGTCACAATCTGTTGATTTATTTTGTGCCAACTCTCAGTCTTTTGTCTTTTGTTGGGAGACAATATTGGGATCTAGATTTTTATTTCTGTGTGTGTGTGTGCATGAGTGTGCACAACCTTGAGTGTTGTACCATCCTGCTTTCTTCTACTTGGAGTTAGAGTCTTTCATTGGCCTGTAGTTTCATTGAGTAGGTTAGGCTGACTGACCTCTGAGCCCAGTGATTCGGCTCTCCGTGCTTCCCAGGAGCTAGGATTACAAGCTGTGTCACACACCTGTCTGTTTTTCACAGGATGCTGGCATTCTTTAAGGTGGTGAGGCTGAGGTTAGCTTGTGTTTAATAAGGGCCTGGGAAAAGAGAGATGGAAGATCTTTTTTTTTCTCTTTCTTGGAATGTCTCCTGAATACTCTTGTTCATCTGTAAATTTTTTTGTTTTGATTATCTGAAAAATATCCAAGCATTTTCAAGTAGCATTTCTTCTCACTAGTTCATCATTTCTTTCATTCTCCCATCAATATTGGCTTTATGACATATGAAAAAAATGAAGCATCTTGATTTAAGTGATTCAGCTTCCCCCCCCCCCATGGTACCAGAGCTCAAACCCAGAGACTCATTGCCTGAGCTGTGTGCCCAGTCTCAGTGGGCTGCGTATTAGAAAATGAGTCACTTATAGCTTTCAAGGGATAGGAAAAAGAACCTACCAGATGAACAGAATGTCACTTGTAAACCTTATATATGCTTAGGAATCTCTGGTGTTATAATTCAAAGAAACTCACAGAAGCTGACTTCAGCTGTTTGAAGCTAGTGTAGAAACAAGGGTTAGTAAGAAAACCCTGGTTTAAAATATACTTGGAGGTTATATTAAAAATTTAGAATTGCCTTCTAAAGTTACTGAAAATTAGACGGTATAACAGTATTCCATATGGTTTACACCCTAAAGCAGGCATTATAAAATAATGGAGAATCCCTCATAGTTATAGTCATAGAATGATTGACTGCCCAGAGGATTTGTAGTGAACCTGAGGTCATTGAGTCTAAAATGACAGACCTAAGTCTAACAGACCTAAGTCTGTTAACTTCCTGCAGATTTTCTTGGGTAGTGAGTTAAAATGGCCTTTTTGTTCTTGTTGTTTCAAGACAGGGTTTCTCTCTGTAATAGACCTGACTGTCCTGGAACTTGTTTTGTAGACCAGGTTGGCCTCAAGTTTGCAGAGATCCACCGGCCTCTGCCTCTGCCTCCCCAGTGCTGGATTAAAGGTGTGCGCCAACCACACCTGGATAATGCATATGTATTTATAGAACAAAATATAAAACTTTTTAGAGGAAAGAAATTGTATTAAAATATCTCTGAAAAATCTTACTACTTCAAATTGAAGAAAACAAAATAATAATAATAATAATAATAATCCACTGAAATTTGCCCTTGAATTTCATTTTAGAGTAAATCTCAAGAGTTCATGAAAACATTTTGAACAAATGCCTAAAACCAAAAGCTTTGTGGAGTATACAAATAAATATGTATTCTTACCTTTTTGACTAGAAATGCTTTTTCAGATTTATGCTACTTTTCTAAAAGGTAAAAGACTTGGAAAACAGATTTTTTTTTCATGATTAAGAGTTTAGGCCTGTGGTTAGGGCGTAAGCTCAGTGGGCAGGCACAAAATCTTGGGTTTAGTCCTCAGCTCTGAGGGGCAAAACCAGAAACTGGCTTGAGTCTCTATCAGTTTTCTACAGTGAACCATGAGAATGCCTAACAGTGACCTTTGAAGTCTCCATAAGGAGGATGGGGCCCCACAACGATGATTCCTCCCAGAGTATGATAATACAACTAAGCTGAAAAACACCACCTAAATATCAGCGTTGGACTCCAAACTGCTCAGAGTAATTTTGAGGTTACTAGCTGAGGTGATACAGCCTAACAGATTACTCTAGCCAGGACTTGAGACAAACCCTACAGTTTCCCATTATGCAGAGACTGGACAAAAGATGATACAGCTACCTTTCCCAGGACTTGACAGCCCCAAATTTTCTTTTTAAGGTCTCCTAAAGTTACCTTTGCCCACAGACAGCAGAATATAAATTTAAGAATAGGATGATACCCACATTCCCAAGAGGTGGGGAGTGTGGTTTTTTGTTATTCAATGGATTATGGATATTTGTCATTGTTCAGGGGATTGGTTACAAGTTGTTATTGGCTATGGTCAGGAAAAAAGCTAAACAAGGGAAATTAGATTAAAGGTTCTTGTTTTGAAAGGTAGGGAATATAGATATGATAAAATAAAAGGGTAGCTTACTGAATTACTCTGAAAAGAAAAAAGGAGGATATAGATATGATAAGATAAAAAGGGAGATTTTGGAGTCTACTTTTTAAAGGCAACTACTAGTTTTCAATGTTTTACATTGGATTGAACTTTTCTATATTGTATACAAATTTTATATATTGATTCAAATTTGAGGTTAATTTTTTTAGAGCACACTGTACATACATTTCTACTCATGTTCAAAGTATTGTACTATACAAGCTATTTAACAATGTAATACAGATTTCTAGTCCTTTAAAGTTAGTTATATTACCTACTGTTTAGGATAATAGGGAAAATGCAGATTAGTAGTTAATCACTTATTATAATTAAACTTGCCATATTAGGTAGGTTTTCAAGGTCAAACAAAGATATGTTTTAGACAGGTTATCTTCTACAGAATACAGCATTTATTAAGATATTTTAATAGCATAGCATAGGTTCTTTTTTTTTTTTTCCTTTTTGAACAGTGAGACATGTCTGCTCCTGGCAGCACCAATCTACTTCAGAGAAGATAATGGTCATCGAAGAAACTTCACATAGTGTTAACTTTTTTTGTGGCAAAAGTAAGCCACTGGGCAAAAAAAAAATGCCCCTGTCTCGACTGCTGAGAGTATGCTATCCTAATTGAACGAGCAGGACACAAAAGAAAGTGACTGCCAAACATTGCCAAGACAAGGAGGGACAACCCTTCAGAATATCCTGCCTCACAGAAATGTCTGTCAGATATGCTAGGCCTGTAGGCTGAAGATGTATGCCCTAATGATGCCGAGGAACCATGGGTGACTGTCTGGAGAACTAGCTGTTTCTATAATTTTTTACACTTTTTGAAAGTTGTTTGCTTGCATTTCCTGTTTACTCAGTTAATATTATTTCATTCTTGGGTCTCCCAGGGAGTTGAAGACTAGATAGTTATAATTTTCCCTGTTTACCTGAAGCAGAAAGCAATTATGATAGAAAGTAAATTAGGTACAAGACTTTGGACTCACCAAGATAGGATAGAAATGGAGTATTTTCTCTGAATTTGTCAAATGCAAATGGACTTGATATTATTGATGTATTTATTGCCTGTATATATTGTATATAGTTATTGTACTTACTATATATAGTTTTTCTTAGTTATAGCCTTTTTTTTATTTTAGACAAAAATGGGGAAATGTAGTGATATTTTATTTGTATTTTAGTAAATAAAGCTTGCCTGAAGATTAGAACTCAAAACAGCCACACTAGTCAGCCATACAGGCCACGCAGTAGTGGGACACACCTTTAATCCCAGTCTCCACTCTAGTTAGCCATAGAAGCTTGCTGGTGGTGGTGGTGCATACTTTTAATCCCAGCACTAGAGAGGAATATAAGGCAGGATCGCTCTCTTTCAGTCTGAATATTTCATAAAGGTAAGAGCTCTCTCGTGGCTTGGCTGTTTTGCTTTTCTGATCTTCAGACCTGACTATCCTGGAACCCACCATGTAGATCAGACTGGCCTTGAATCCAGAGATCTGCCTACTTCTGCCTACTTAGTCCTGGGATTAAAGGCACTTGCCACCACTAACTGGCAGTGGTATCTCTATTTCTACAAATACTTATGTCTGATTTATTTTATCTGCTTAAAAATCTTAGTTTTTGAAAATATTTAGGGGTTCAAAGAACTGAATCAGAAATTTATTTTTGTCAATTATGTTGTGCCTTATTGACTGAAAATTTCTAAGTAGCATTGCTTCAAGACCTCTGATGTAGTAAGTAAACGCTCCACCTGAGTTTTGTCTGTTATGTACGCACTAGCTTATTTACATACTTGGAAACATGTTAACTTTTAGTATTTTCAAGACTGTTTAGTATTTTCAAGACAGTCTTGGCATGCTGGTAAGGCTGGGCAGCAAATACCTCTAGTTTTTTGTAGGTTTTATTTTTCTTGATATTTCACTTCTAGATCATGAGAATACTTTGTTAGGAAGAAAAGAGTTTGCTGTTGCAGTTAAGCCTTTTGCTTTATCATTGACACTTTATTGTCACTGGATTATCTGGGAGTGACTTGTTTGTTAATTAGGCATGACAAGGGCTTCAAGAAGGCTCACTTCCCCATCAGGGCTCAAGGAAGGTGATGGGAGAGCTGTGAGGTGCCTCTGTTGTGATGAGTACTTCTTTCTGTTTTTTTTTTTTTGTATTAAAAGGGGTTATTTATTGGAGGGGAAAAATCTTACAGAACACCATCCTACACCACAGTCCTCTCGTTGCAAACAGGAAACGGAGAGTCTAGCAGTCTGAACGGGAGCAAGAGAGAGCAGGCGGAGGGCTGCTACAGCTTTTTAAAATGAAAGAGACCACACCCCAGTGGGCTGGTATCTTAAAAGCTATTGGCTGAAGGAGCTGAAGGAGCTCCCACAGCACCTCCCCCTTTTGTTTAAGTAAGAGAGTTCTAAACCTACTACAAAATTATATACATGGGAATGCAAGCTGGTAGAACCCCTATGGATGTCAGTGTGGTGATTTCTCAGAAAATTAGGAAACAACCTTCCTCAAGACCTAGTAATACCACTTTTGGGTATATATCCAAAGGATGCTCAATCATGCCACAAGGACATGTGCTCAACTATGTTCATAGCAGCTTTATTTGTCATAGCCAGAAACTGGAAACAACCTAAATGCCTCTCGATCGAAGAATGGATAAAAAAAAGTGGTACATTTACACAATGGAGTACTACATAGCAGAAAAAAATAACGACAGCCTAAATTTTGCAGGAAAATGGATGGAACTAGAAAGCATTATTTTGAGTGAAGTAACCCAGACACAGAAAGACAATTATCACATGTACTCACTCCTAGGTGGTTTTTAAACATAAGGCAAAGAAAACTATCTTACAAACCACAATCCCAGAGAATTGAGACAACAATATGGACACTAAGACAGACTTACATAGATATAATCTACGTGGGAAGTAGAAAGTATAAAAAGGCAAGATCTCCTGAATAAATTGGGAGCATGGGGACCTTGGGGGAGGGTTGAGGGAGGGAGGGGTGTGGCAGGGAGGGGAGCAGAGAAAAATAAAAAATAAAATAAAAAAAAGAAACAAAAAAACATTAAAAAATTTTTAAAAAAGGCTAAGCACCTAAAAAAAATTATATACAATAAAAACAAATATCCTATTCTAACTAGCTTAAATCTTGTATAATAAATAACTTGGCCACGTCATGAGAGGAAAGTAACTACATTTATCTAGTCTTCAACCCCATCAAAGATCTGAGAAGGGAAATAATGTTACCTGAGTAATTAGGAACAAATAACTTCCAAAATATGCAACAAATCACAGAGACAACTGGCTACCTGGGCAATCACCCAAAGTCACATTTGCAGCATTGAAGCAACCAACTTTGGCTGAGGCCTAGAATAACTGACAGATTATTTTTTAAAGGCAAGAAATTTTTTCAAAACCGTCTTACCCTGTCTTGGCAAGATTTGACAGTTCTGCTTATCCATTTCCAGATACTATGTATTTTGTCAGTAGTTGAGGTATGGGCAGTTCCTTGCCCAGAAGCCGGTTTTGCCAAGAAAAAGACAAGCTCCAAGTGGAGTGTCTTTGGTGCTCAACAATCTCTCGGGAATAAATCGGTGTTGCTAGGAGCGATTGTGTCTCACTATCACAGAGCTCTAAGTTAGATTAAATGCCATTTTCTACAGCTCTTTGAAGAGGTTGAAGATTATTTATACAGAATATAATCACTATGTAGCTAAAGAACCTGATTAGTCTAACTATAAATATGACAAACATAGATCACTATTGATCTACAATTCTTAATACCTATCTAACTTAAAGACTAAGAGAATAAACAGCTGTGCAATAAATGAGGACAATGACCCTCCAAATGTAAACAATGTACAAGTATACATTGCAATATGGTAAGAAATATATATATCAATACACAAACAATATATAAGTATTTTAATCAGAGGTAGAAATGTACACTGCAATATGGTAAATATATATATCAATACATAAAAAATGTTTTAAACAGAGGTAGAGCATGCATGCATACAATATTCAATATAATTTAACTTTTTATCCATATACAAGAATCTATGCCAATGTAATTATCTATAAACGATAACTCACAAATACCAATCTATTATCCCATCATTTCTACCCCCCCTTTTTTTTCAAAAAGATCCCTGAGCCTATAAAATTCCTCCCCCAACCCTCAGGCATATACTAATTATAATCAACCCCTAAATGATGTCCCTAAACCTGAGGACAAACTGTGCTGGGAGAGGGGACATCATCCTCTAGAATTACTTCTAGCTGTCATGGGGGCGATGTTCTTTCTAGGGGATCCTGTAAAAGTAAAATGATGGTTAAATTTCAGGATTAATGTCTGGTAAGATTGCAAATAGTCTCTGAGTATTTTGTGGAGGTCTGGCCAGAATGTTGTAAAAGATGTGCACCATTTCAGCTAAGCAAGTTGGAACCGTCTTGTGCAGCTGGTACTTGAAACAGGTCTTGTAGTAGTGCTATCAGTATCATAACGTCATATCAACCAGGTGGAGTTGTTGTTATGGGGCCCCATCTTCTTCCTGGAAACTTCAAAGATAACTGCAGGAAAAATTCATTTTTCATTGTGGAAAACTTAAACATTATTTACAGTTATTCAATGAAAGGCATGATAAAGAAAACAATAGATATGAAGAAAAGCAAAGATGTTTTCTAAATTCATTTTTCTTTCTGTCCCTTATCATGGCTCTTGATATGAGACAGAAACTCCAGAAACTCTGGGTTTGTCTCTTAACAACAGACTTGGAATTAGAGAGGGACTGAGCCAGAGTCCAACTCCAAAACCAGCTCTATAAATTTAGAAACATAAACATATTTTTCATTTTTATACTTACAGAACCTGTTCAGTTTTCTTGATGATCACTATTGGGTAGTTATTTTTACATCTGTCAGTATTCAAACATCCAGCGTCCCTTGAATTTTTTGACGATAAGTGTTTTCCTGCAGAAACAAGAACAGAACCCGGCCCCCATCCTATATGATTATCATCATTGTGGATGAGTTGTCATTTCTCCAAAATATGGAACTCTTCATGAATTTGCGTGTCATTCTTGCGCAGGGGCCATGCTAATCTTCTCTGTATCATTCCAATTTTAGTATATGTTGGGCGCCTGATGAGTACTTCTTAGATTCCTTTCTTTACACTTGCTCCGGAAGAGGCTTGAAGAAATCCTGTGATTACCTGTTACTTTCTTGTTGTTGTTTCTGTTGTGGTATGGAATTAATAGTTGATTGAGTTTTAGCTGTCATTCCCATTCATGTTTTAGAGCTTTCATAAAAGAGATCAGCAAACAAAAAAGATTAGTGGTTGATGACCTTTAAATCACTTTAATGCTATAGGAATTAGTAAAGGAATTTTTTTTTGCATTCAGATTCTTATCAATAATTTTTTCCTTCCTGTTAGAATGAGTAGTTTCCCACTATTTTTCTGTAGGCAACATTTACCTACAAGTGAATGCTTAAAACTTATTTCCTTTAATAGTTGCATAACTGCTTGGTGCGGGTGCTGCAAAGTGAATTTAGTTCCTTTGGAAGAGCAGCAAATGTTCTTAACCACTGAGCCATCTCTCCAGTCCATACTGAGAATATTGATTGGCGTAATTTTGTTAAATAAGGAAGGAAAATATGTACCATGATGGAAAAGAAAAAAGCTGGAATAAGCAGTTGCCACTACCTTCAACAGGTGTGTTTTATCAATGTCTTTTAGAACATACAAGGATGTGACAAGCACATAAGAAAGGAATGCATTTTTAATGTCTGTAAGTTATCTGAGGTTATGACAGGAACATTGACAATTTGTGTTTATAAGTCTTGCTTTTTTCCTTTGATTTCCTTGAAGATAGTTTAACCACTTAAGGATATGTTGGTCTATGGATAAATAATTTTATTCTGTAAGCTCTACAGTATAAATGAAAGTGCAGAAGCACTGTGAAAAGTAGATGGTTTAAGAGCCATTTAAAAACCAAATGTTTAGCACTAGTTGACTGCTTTATAGACACTGTTGAGGATTAGTGCATCGGCATGCTCTTTCTTAACTTATGTGACTGAGATGATACGTCCTGACCAAAAGCAGCTGAAGGGAGCAAGTGGTTCATTCAACCTGTGAGTCCAGGCTATCCTCATGACTTCAGCGAGGTCATAGCAGCAGAGCAGAGGGAAGTGCACCAGTTCAGCTTGCTTGTTACTCAGCCAGCTTTCTTCAGTCTTCAACAGTTCAGGGCCCAGCCCATGAAATGGTGTCTTGAATATTCAGGGTGAGTCTTCC
>PVIU01008776.1:0-47531 GCA_004026605.1 Ondatra zibethicus
TTAATCCCAGCACTTGGGAGGCAGAGGCAGGCAGATCTGTGTGAGTTCGAGGCCAGCCTGGTCTACAAGAGCTAGTCCCAGGACAGGCTCCAAAGCCACAGAGAAACCCTGTCTTGAAAAACCAAAAAAATAAAAATAAAGATTTATAGTAAAGGTAAATATATAGACAAATGCAGAATGCTATAATACTATAATTTTGGTGCATAGATCACTTAATTCAGGTATATAATTTAAAACACAAAAGCAAAGAAAATAACTACAACTATGAACTATGCTAATGGATATTTAAGCTAAAAGATATAATTTATAACACTGATAAGATAAAGTATGGGTGGAAATCATAAAAGAGTAGAGTTTTGGTGTGAGATTGAAAAGTTGTCATTAGTTGAAAATAGAATGGCATAACTAGATGCTGCTTTATGTAATCCCCATGGTAACTACAAAGCACCAATAGAAGATATACAAAAGATAATAATAAATCAAATCACATCCCTATAAAATCAACAAAAATGAAAACCATCAGTTACTCAAAGAGGGCCAAAATAATTGCTAGATAAACAGGAAACAACGTGATGACAGTAGGTGCTTTCCTATCAATAGTTACTTTAAATGTAAATGGATTAAACTGTCCAATAAAAAGGCATGCAGTGGTTAAATGGATAAATAAATTTCCAACGTCCAGCTGTATACTGTTTATAAGATACCCATTTTAAATGTTTTTAATATAATTTTGCTTATATGTAGAAGATGAAACTTCGTACAAATGGCTACTTAAGGAAAGGAGAATGTTAATACTTATATCAGATAAAATATAATTTCAGCAAAAACTTTTACACAAGACAGACATTATATAATGAAGAATTGCCAATTAACTGGGAATATGTAACAGTTGTAAAAATATATTCATCCACTTGCAAAGTACCTAAATGTATGAATGAATAATTTATAGAAACTCACACCTGACACTGTTAATGAAGCTGAGACCCTAAGACTAGATAAGCCATAGGCCTAGGGGGAAACCTGTGACAATTATCCTACTAAAGGAACATAGCAATAAAGTGATTTCTAATGAAATAGTTCTATACCATATAGATCAGTACATCACTCAACCCTCATCAGAGAAGCTTCTTGCAGGAGGTGGGAATTAACAGGGAGACCCACAACAGAACAATGTGTAGAGAATGAAAGACTTAGGAGCACTCTGTCCTAAATGTCACAAACCTCCCCCCAAGTCTCAGACATCTATGAAGAAGAGGAGGCAAAGCGATTGCTAGGGCCAGAGGTGGTAGATGACTCTAAGGAAATGATGTCTTCCAGACATAATGGGACTGATGCACATATGATCTCACAGAGACTGTGACAGCATGCACAGGACTCGCATAAATTCAAGTCAGACAAAATCCTAGAACAAAGAAAGGGAAGTGGGCACAAAGTTCCACCCATAACCGAGAAGCTATTTATAAAAGCTTTCACAATAGCTATAAATACTATAAAATATCTTGTGGTAACTCTAAACAAGCAAGCAAAGACCTGTATGAGAAGAACTTCAAGTCTTTGAAGAAAGAAATTGAAAAAGATTTCAGAAGATGGAAAGATCTCCTATATTCATGGATCTGTAGAATTAACATAGTAGAAATGACCATCCTACCAAAAGCAATCTACAGATTCGCCACAATTCCTATCAAAACCCTAACACAATTCTTTACAGACCTTGAAAGGACAATACTCAACTTCACATGGAAAAGCAAAATAACCCAGGATAACTAAAACAATCCTGTACAATAAAGGAACTGCCAGAGGTACATCATCCCTGATTTCTATCTCTACTACAGAGTTATAGTAATAAAAAGCCATATAGTATTGGCATAAAAACAGACAGGTGGATCAATGTATTTGAATTGAAGATCCAGACATAAATTCACCCACCTATGGACACCTAATGTTAGATAAAGAAGCCAGAAACACAGAATGGAAAAAATAAAGCTTCTTCAATAAATGTTGCTGGTTTAACTGGATGTCAGTATGTAGGAGAATGCAAATAGATCTATATTTATCACCCTTCACGAAACTCAAGTCCAAGTGGACCAAAGATCTCAGCGTAAAATCAGATACATTGAACCTAATAAAAGAGAAAGAGTGGAATAGCCTAGAACTCTTTAGCACAGGAGATGACTTCCTTAAGAGAACACCAAAAGCATAGTCACTAAGAACAATAATTAATAAATGGGACCTTGTAAAATGGAAAAGTTTCTGTAAGGCAAAGGACACCATTAATAGAACAAAATGGCAGCCTATAGAATAGGAAAAGATTTTCAACAGGGGCCAATATCTAAAACATATAAAGAACTCAAGAAACTAGGCATTAAAACACAAACAAAAGCAAATAATCCAATTTCAAAATGGGGTACAGATCTAAACAGAAAATTCTCAACTAAAAAAACTCAAATGACTGAGAAATACTTCAAGAAATGTTCAATATCTTTAGCCATCAAGGGAACACAAATCAAAACTACTCTGAGATTTCAACTTATACCTATCAGAGTGCCTAAGATGAAAAAGACAAGCGACAGCTCATGCTGTCAAGGATTTGTAGCAAGGGAAACACCCCTCTATTGCTGGTGGGAGTGCAAACTTGAACAGTCACCATGGAAATACATATGGTGGTTCCTCAGAAAACTGGTAATTGATCTACCTTAAGAACCAGCTATATATCTCTTGGGCATATATCCAAAGGATGCTCCATTCTACCACAAGGATATTTGTTCAACCATGTTCATTGCAGCTTTATTCATAATAGCCAGAAACTGGAAACAACCTAGTTATCCCTAAACTGAAGAATGAATTTTAAAACTGTGGCATATTTACAGAATGGAGTATTACTCAGCTGTTTAAAAAAAAGTCATGAAATTTGCAGGCAAATGGATGGAACTAGAAAAAAATCATCCTGAGTGAGGACATCCAGACCCAGAAAGCCAAATATGGTGTGAACTCACTTATAAGTGGACATTAGCTGTAAAGTAAAGGATAACCATGCTACAATCCACAGACCCAGAGAGGCCAAGTAACAAGGAGGGCTCAAGGTGTGTGTGTGGGAACACATGGATCTCCATGGGAAAGGGAAACAGAACAGCTTTTGTGGGTGGACTGGGGGGCAGGTAGGTATGGGAATAGGAGGGATCAGGCTGGGGGTATGAAGACAGAGGGAGAGAGTACCAGGAGAGACTGGAATTAGAGGGGCATTTGGAGCAATGTAAAGACTTAGTACAGTGGAAATTCCCCAGAATCTGCTAGAGTGACCCTAGTGCAGTCTCCTAGTAGTGGGGGATATGGAGCCTGAACTGGCCATCTTCTAGAACCAGACAAGGCTCCTAGCAGTTGGACTGGTACATCAAGCCAACCACAAAACCTTCTTCCTATAATCTTTTCTGCCACCAAGACGTGCTGGGGTAATGGTGATTCAGTACTTGTAGGAGTAGCCAACCAATGACTGGTCCTGGTGCAACTTGAGGTCCACACCGTGAGAGGAAACCCATGCCTAACACTACATGACTGGCCAGGAACAAGAGGCAGGACAGCCGAGCGACCCAGGATGAAACCAGACATTACTAGAAAAGTAAATAAAAAATTAAAGGCAACCAAATATTTCCTAATAATATTCTGCTCTACTCATAGATCAGTGCCTAGTTCAATTATCATCAGAGGGTGTCATCCAGCAACTGATGGGAGCAGATGCAGAGACCCAAAGCCAAATATTAGGTATTGCCAGAATGCAACCATAGCTTGGCATTCTTTTGGGACTCCCAACAGTGGGAGCAGGGGCTGTCTCTGACTCTTTTGCCTGCTCTTGGGACCCTTTTCCTACTACTGGGTTGCCTTGTCCAGCCTTGATACCAGGGTTTTGCTTAATCTTGTTTTACTTGTTAGGCCACATTCAGTGGATATCCTTGGGAGGCATTTTTTTAAGGGAAATGGAGAAGGAGTGGCTCTGGGGCGGGCAGGGGTGGTGGTGGGAGAGTGACTTGGAGAAGTAAGCAGAGGGAAGGAAAACTGTAGTAGGGATATAATGTATGAGAGAAGAATAAAAGAAAGAATAAACTATTTATAATTGCTAGCTTCTGAGAGGGAAAATCAGTTTTCTTCAATGAAGTGATATTAGGTATATCAATCACACTCTAGGGCAGACCTCATGCTCAGGAGTAGTTGACTAACATAAAATGATTCCATTTGTGTGTGTGTGTGTGTGTGTGTGTGTGTGTGTGTGTGTGTGTGTGTGTGTGTGGTGTATGCTTTTTGCCACTTTAGTTTGGGGTTTTCGTTTATAGAGAGAGAAAGAACATGAAATTGGGTGGGTGGCTAGTGAGGAAGGACCTGGGAAGAGTTGAAGGAGAGGAAAAAATATGATCAAAGCAAATTGTATGAGGCAAAGAACCTCCAAAGATGTCACTGAGATTGTTTTCTGTTAGTCTTCTACTGCTGGCCATGGTACCTGCCCTTCGAGAGTCCTCAGTGAGACTCCATTAGATATTACTAATTTTTCATTTGCAAATGCTTAGCAATTGGAGATAGCTTCTCGGTTCAAGATGGGCACATGTGTCTGCTTCTCTCAGCATTATGACCCCATCTCCAGGCCCTGGGAAGATGGGGAGGAATTCTGAGGTTGGGGAGGGAAAAACATAGTCAGAATACACTCTATGAAAAAATGTATTCTCTATAAAATAAAAATAGAAAAATGTATGAAAAATTAATTAAAATTGATAATTTTAATTACAAAAGATAAATAACAAAATAGTGTTTTCAGAGTTCCTAGGATTTAAAGTTGTACCAACTTGTCAGCTTGCTACCAATTAATTCATCTCAACTGAGATAATAAAATTGCAATTGGATAAAATAAACAGTTGACAGAAGGAGAAAATAGATAGTAATATCATAATAGTAGGCTATTTCAGTAGCCCATTTTCTATAATGGATAGAATAAATAGACAGGAAATCAGTAAGGACAGTAGACACTTGAGCAGCTACAGACCAATTAGACAAAATAGATATACACAGAGCACTCCAGACCCCAAACAGCAGACTAGACATTCTTCTCTAGTACATGCAGAGCATCGTCCAGTAATCTCCGGTCATAAAGCAAGACTTAAGAAAGTTAAGAAGAGCTAAATCCTGCCAAGCATCATATCTGACTACTGTAAAATAAAACTAGAAATCAATAGCAGAAAAGAAATGTGGGAAACCCACAAATGCTAAATTAAATAGCACAGTCTTAAAAACAGATGGGTTGAAGAAGTCACAAGATAAATTAGAAAGTGTCTGAGACAAATGAAGACACAGACAACACATCAAAATATGGCTTGTCATTGGTTTTATTTATCCCAGCCATTTTGATTGGAGTAAGACGAAATTATGAAAACATTTTTAAATAATTTTTTTAAGTAATGGCTTATATCAAAAGCAACAGTTACTGCTCCATTCAAAGGAACTAAAACTAAACTCAAAGTTAGCATAAGGACTGAAAACTTAGTGTACTTATTGTATTTAAAATAAATATTAGAACAGAAATAAATTAGAAAATCAATACAAATCCACGGAAAAGATTAATCAAAACTGAGTTGTTCTTAAAGTATCAACAAAATTGCCAGATCTTAGCTAGGCTGAAAGAAAAGGAGAGAAAACTGGAAAAGCAAAAAGACAATATTTGTAAACTGAATTTCTGAGGTTACCAATAGCCTAATAGCAAAGCTAGGTATAGGTACTAGACAGAACATTGCAGTCTAACATTTCTGATTGAATGTAGAAGGAAAAATCTCCCCAACACTAATGAATTGAATTTTAAAACATATGAAGGCAACAATGTACAATGGCCAAGTAGGATTTGCCTGTCCACACAAGGGTATTTTCTTTGCAAACAAGTTCTTGACCCACTAATTTATTCCTCCACCCCTTCTGGGGGTCCAATAATACAAAAACAGAATCATCACTTGTCCAAATTAAACAAATTAGATAAAGATAGAATGTTCCTTGGAATAGTCAGATTTTTCTTTGGGCTACCAGCTCACAAATCATGACATGGAGAGTTCTTATTAATTATGAAAGCTCGGCCTATAACTTAGGCTGGTCTTGTTCCACTAGCTCTCATAACTTCATTTAACCTGTTTTTCTTAATCTACTTTCTACCTTTCATTCATTCTGTATGTCTGACTCCCTCTGTCTTGTTGGCATTTCTTTTGCACCTGACTATCTCCCCCTACTTCCTCTCTCTGCCTGGAAGTCCCACCTATACCTCCTGCTTAGTTATTGGCCATTTAGCTTTTTATTATACCAATCTCAGCAATATACCTTCACCCAGTGTACAAATAACCCACAATATCTTTGTGTGATATCAAGCATGTATGACAGACCTGCAACTAGTGTCATACTCAGTGATAAAAAGATGAAGGCTTGTTCTCTAAGACATGGGGCGAGACTAAACACACACTTGTTATATACCTTCTTCATTACTTGAACTTGTTGAGGAATGTATTTGTCTTTTCACTAAGGCTTGAGCATATTTTCTCTTTACAAAGGGTCTTGGTTGGAGTTTTTCTTTGAAAGAGCCTCCTTATACAGCCCAATCTAATTTTGAACTTGTTATGTAGCTAAGACCTGCAAAACCCTCAAAATCCTCCTGCCTCTTCCTCCCAAATGTTGGGATTACAGGCATGCACCACCATGCCCAGCTCCAAACTGTTTTCGTCAAAACATATGGTTTTTTTTTTTTTTGTATTTTATCCCCTTTACTTTAGGCTTCTATTGTAGCTTGATGTACCTAAGTATTTCTTTTCCATAGGTGGAGGCAAAATAAGATAAGCAGGGCCTCTCAAAGGCATTGTAGTGCTTAAACACACACATTTCTCCATTCTGTTGTCCTGTCTCTATTCCTAACGTGGTACAAGTCCTTCAGCGAGTACTTCTTTCTGTTTAAAACACTTTCTTCTTTTAAGGTGGTCACACTGGAAATTCATTTTCTTGGTTTTCCAAGAACAAAAACAAACAAACAAAAAACAGCTCGAAAAGTCTTTGTTTTACCTTTATTCATGGGGCCTCCTTTCTTCTCTCTCTTTTCCTTCTCTTTCGTTAGATTTCTAAGCTGTTCACAAACCCTTGAGAAAATCAACTAATAAGTAGAAAGGATTATTCTGATCACGGCTTCGGGTGCTTCAGTCTACAGGTAACTGGCCTGGGGTGGCAGAGCTGTAATTAGGTAAGCAACTATGCTGTGCCACACACTCCTAATTACAGCTAAGAAGCATGGGGAGCGCCATGAAGAGGCTTCAGTCTCAGTGTCTTCTACAATGGCGCATCCCTAATGACTTTTTGATAAGCCCAACCACCTGGAAGTTCCTTCACCTTCCAACAGGCCCTCAGGCTGGTGATCTAGCCTTTGGCATATGGACCTTTCAGGTGATACTGAAGGGCTAAATCATAACATAGGTAGACAATTCTTTCGTTGCATGGAAAATGCCACATCATTTTCTTGTGGTGGCTCTGAGGTGTGATAAGACATATGCTGTTACTTAAGTTGACTCTTCCTCTGTGGATGGCAATCATGTCTTTCTATCTGGTTTGGAAATGTGTTCTTTCTTTCCCTATGCCTTCCACCAAATTCAGCACATTTTCAGGCATTATTTTTCTGAATACTTTTTCAAGCTCACACTTTCTCTTCTTCCCTTCTGAATGTCTAATAATATTGATTTTAGATTTTTTTATTGTACCACATATCTGTATTTTCTGTATTGTTCAGACAATAACTTCTGTTAGCTTAGTTTAACTTTGCTAACTATTTTTTCTATAATCCCCTTTCTCCTATTGTAAGCTTTAAAAACTTTAAATTTTTTCTTTTAATTCTAGAATTTCTATTTAGTTTTCTTTTGTGTCTGCCTTTTCTTTGCTGAGATTTTTTGTTTCAAAATAGTGATTATTCATAATAGCATTTTACAATGCTTGCATTAAAATGGCTGTCAAATGATTATGACATCTTGTCATTCTGGTGTTAGCATCTATTCATCGTCTATCTTTCTAATCGAAATGTTCATAGTTCTTGATATTATGGATGATTTTTAATTTTTCCTGGGCAATTTGAAGATTTCACCTCTGGTCGTTATTTACATCTTGCTATTCATTACCTCCATGATTGTAGACATCTTTGTTTGCATACATAATCTCTGCAATTGTCAGCTGCTCAGGAGGAGAAGGAAATTACCTTATAATGGCTTGGGCAGGATGCTTACAGAGAGATATACCTCATTATTGCTTGTCTGGAATGGTTTTCAGGAATTTACTGGTACACAGGCTCTGTGGATACCCACCAACCTGCCAGCTACTGTTGTTTCAAAATTATAATAGCAGTCAGGGGCAGCCTGTCCTGTTGTTGACCACCACACACAATCAGATCAGGGAGTCCAGATGTTCTGGGGAGCGTTCAAATGCAGCAGGACTTGTGCTGCTACAAGGGCTTGGCCTTGAAGGAAATTCCATTTTCTCAATCGTTTGTGCAGAGAGAGAAGGCTTATCTTGTCTTAGTGTTTGTTTTTATTTGGTTACTATATGCTTGTTGTTTCTGGTTCATGAGCCTCTCTGGCACCTGTATCAAGATATATAGGAACCAAACAGTTCATACTTCAACTTTCACGGCTTACAGGCAAGCCCTTGTTTTCTTATTTTCATTGTCTTATGATTGCCTCAACTAATTCTTTCAGGGTTTTTAAACATAATGTGAAATGTGCTTACTCAGTTTTGTCTAAAATTAAAAGTTCCACTTACTTTAATGAGGGACATATTTCCTCTTAAGATATATAAGGGATCTTTGCAGATGCTGCTGTCCCCTGTCATCACATGCTGCAGCCATAGTCAACTTCACTCTGTTCTTCGACATCACGGGCCATGGCAAGCCCTTGGGCCACATCTCTTTCGAGTTGTTTGCAGATAACTTTCCAAAGACAGCAGAAAACTTTTGTGCTCTGAGCACTGGAGATAAAGGATAGAGATATAATGATTCCTCCTTTGACAGAATTATTTCAGGATTCATGTGTCAGAATGGTGACTTCACATGCCATAATGGCACTGGCAGCAGGTCAATTTACATGGAGAAATGTAAGGATGAGAATTTCACCTCACCCTGACGCATACAGGTTCTGCCATCTTTTTCATGGAACCGAACTCTAATGGTTCCTGGTTTTTTATCTACACTTTCAAGACTGATTAGTTGGATTGCAAAGATGAGGTCTTTGGTGAAAGAAGGCATGAGAAATGTGGAAACCATGGAGCATTTGGGCCCAGGAATGGCAAGATCCACCAGCAAGAAGATCACCATTGCTGACTGTGGACAACTCTAATGCTTTTGACTTGAGGACATCTTACTCACTAGATCACTCTTTCTGTAGCTCAGGAGAGCAACCCCATTCCATTTGATTGCAATATCCCATAACCTCTGCTCTTACTGAGATTCTTTGGGTTCCATATTTTCCCCCATTCGCCTCCAAGTCAAGCTGAATTGCAGAGTTAAGTTTATGATTATGAATAAAAAAATAAGAAAAATAATATATAGATACCCACAGATAAAAATACATATTAATTATACAATAACAGCTTTTCATACAAATACATTATTTTAAAGTAATGTATACAATGAGTACCCCAAGTATCATGTCACTAAGAGTTAGTGTTCTTCCCAAGTAACAAAGAGAAGGCATGAATAGGATTGTGGTAGGATACTTGCATAGGGGACTCATTCATTTCTTTTCTCTCTTATTGTTCTTTCAAGGGCTTAAACAGGCATCTTTATTGAATTTGTCTTTAGACAACTTCACACACGTATGCCATGCATACCATAGAGCCTCATGCACACCCTTCCCACAAATTTCTCTCTCATGTGTATTTCTGTTCATCTTGTTTGGTGACTCATTGAGATTAGTCAAAGGTGACTGTGGGACCATGGATTTTGAGCTGACTCTTGGGGTCTGGTGGGCTCAGCAGTGGATATACAAGGAAGGACAATGATTCTGCCTCTCCCAGACTCTCGCACCTCTCAGTAGTTCAGAAGTAAAAGGGAGGCCTCCATGAACCTCTCCTGCTTCCTTGACTGACATGGGTAGGGCCTGTGAAGATGACAGTAAAATATATATGCATCTAGAGAATGGTATTTGTAGCCCTTCATCCTATCTTCTGGCTCTTCTATACTTCCTTGACTCTCTTCTATCATTTTCTTCACCAAATTTTCAGCTTGGTGAGGGTCAAGGATATTCTGAATCCAAAAGTCCTCAAAACAAACTTTTAGTTCGGTCCCATGCAGGTTCCCCAGTTGTCAGTCCAGAGTTCATGAACCCCCACTAACTCATGTCAGCTGTCTCTGTGGTTTTCCCCACCATGACCTTGACCCACGTTGCTCATATAATCTGTCCTCCTTCTCTGCAGCTGAACTCCAGGAGCTCAGCCCAGTGCTTCCATCAGTTATTGGATGTAGGTTCTATATGGACCAAAGGAGACCCTCTGAATGTGGGTGACAGTCATGTGGCTTGGTCTGTTGGGGGGGGTGCTGGCAGTGGGACCAGGTCTTATCCTGCATGCATGAATTGCTTTTTGGAGCCCATTCCCTATGGCAGGACACCTTGCTCAGCTTTGATATAGGTGGGAGGGACTTGGTCCTGCCTCAATTTGATATATCAGACTTTGTTGACTCCCCAAGGGAGGTCTTATCACCTCTGAGGAGTGGGCAGGGGTGGGAGGGAGAGGTGGGGATAGGAAAAGTGGAGGGAGGGGGAACTGGGGTTGGTATATAAAATGAAAAAAATTAAATAAAACAGAAGAAAACTTTTAGGCTTTTTTTGCCTCTAGGCAAAATGAACAACACAGAAAAGTTCAAAACTGTGACCATTCTGTCTAAATTTTGTATATGTAAGGCAAAACATTTTACATTTATCTAAACATGGTATTCAATATAAATTTGTAGCATATAATGCACTCCAACCAAACACTATCACATCAGTTAATTTGGTGTGTGTTTCCTTGTAACTATTACTATAATGGCAAGGTATCAATTCTTACAGCTTATTTATTTAGTGAGTCTTTTTGTGAGAAAACTATTATACTAAAATGAAATAAAATAGGAAGATAATTAAGGAAACCTGTTGTTCAAAACATGATATCTTTCTGAAGGTCATTTACTCCATGGCAATTATGAAAAGGAAAATATATAATTTAGGTCTAATTCATGTTCAAGATCTGTGAATGGAACAAGGGAAGGTGGTATAACCTCAGTGGGATTTCCTGGCATCTTCCCATGAAGAAAAGAGAAAAGCTGTTTTCTTCAACCACATTCATGCAAAATAGCTATGATCCTAAGTACACATGGTAGGTGTCATTTCAGTATATTTCCATCTTTGCTCTGAAGGTTTATGGGACAAAAGGAGCCATAAGCAATAACTGTTTTATCAGGGCAATTAAGTGTATGTAAACGCTCCTTTTCCTGGACCTTGACATTTTTTGCTTGTCACAAAGGACCTGGATATGGTGCTAGGCTGTGGTGCTCTGTGAGAGGTCGCACCATCACCTCTTAGCAAGGTTGTTCCATGGCGTTAACAGCTACAATATTCCTTCCCTGCATCCGCAACTTTTTCTGTCATGAGGAAGAGTTTACTTCTCCTCAATTGTGGGTTCATCCAAGTAATCGCTTTCACAAAAGAATGAGATAAATATGACAACAAATCTATTTTTTTAATCCTTTGCCGGTACTGCAAGAAAGACAAGAAAGGACGTTGGTCTCATCTCAGAAAAATGAGACATATGTGCAGCAGAGTTGAATAACCTTGAGTTAAGCTCAGTTTAGAGGTTTAGAAACTCTAGATAAAATGTACACGAAATCCAGTCAAGTCTAGCAGAGTTGTCCTCTTGAGCCCAGTTTAGATCAGCCAGTGTTTATATGATTCTTCAGTTGCATGACAAATAAATATTGCAGTTGTAAACCTAGAGGCCTTTGAGATGATTGCTTAGGTGCAAACAGAACAGCTGAGGCAGTGAGAATGTTATAGCTTGGGTCTGAGACCTCTACCAAAGCGCATAGTTAAAGGCTTGGTTCTTTAGGGTTGCGTTTACAGAGAGGGAATAGAGTGTTTGTGGAGTAAGGTTTGGTGAGAAGTTTTAGGTATTAGGTCGCATCCTCAACAGAGTTTGTGGAACCCTGTTTCCTTTTGCTTTCATGCCCCAGCCATGAGATGAGCAGTTTTCTTTGTGATATACTCCATGCATGATAAGCTGCCTCAATACAGACTCCACAGTAATGGGGCCAACCAAACATAGACTGAAAGATCTAAATCCCTGAGCTCAAATCACCTTTCACTGTTGCAAGTAGATTATTTTAGGTATTTTGTCATAATCATAGAAAAGGGGCTAACACAAACTCTTTCATAGGCACGTGGAAAACACATGAGAGGGTCCTTGTAGAAGTGCCCTTATGACAGTAATGAGGCAAAAAGTAGTGCAATTTGATTAATTTCCTAATGATCAATTCTATTATTATCTAATATGAATTGTATATATATAGGAAGTGATGACTAGTTTTGAAAGCCTATAGAATGCACACACACACAACCCCCCCAAATCTATATATAAAACATACATACAGGTATAAGAATTGAAACCACACACTTCGAATATATGTTATTGTAAGCCTTGTTTTAAAAAGAAATAAAACAAAAAAAACCCCAAAAGTGTATGCCTGGATAGCTCAGTATATCAATTTAAACTGAAATCAGGTAAAAATGAAAAGATTGTGTGTGTTCCATGTGCCAGGCTCTGTTGCCCTAATCCAATCACTATGCTTTGTCTATCACAGAATGAAAAGGGTCACACACAGTCTTGGTTCAATAGTGCACAGTATTCGTAAAACAAAAAAAGGCTGCTAACTCAGAAAGCCATCCTCATCAGATCAGCCTACACCCAAATTGGGACAACCGGTCAACATGCAGGCTAACACAGGCGCATCTGCAAAATGCCAAACTCATGATACAAACGAATAATGAGCAGGCTCCTTCCATAGAGGCATGCATGACTCAGGAGCTCTTAGCAGCGCTGGTGCTACCAGCCAGGGAGAATTAATTGCATTCTGATGATGCCTTTATCATGGATAACCATTATTCCTAAACACACTACAGACAGAACTTGGATCTTTTCTCCATCTACTTTTTAGTCTCCTTTAGTGTACACTCACTTTTTTAAAACAAATTTACTCACGTATCCCTTTCCCTCTCATGTGTCCTCAGATGGAACACACCGATGCTGCCTTATCCATCTAAAGACATTAGTTTTTAACACTTTAGTCCTGGATCATGACATCAAATCTGCCTACACAACTACTTGTAGCCAGTGCTGCTCATGACGTGGAAAAGTGACCATGAAAAGGGGGTACTTTCTGTTTCCTGCTGCACAGTACCCGTATTCCCTGAAACTGGCAATTTGTAATTAAATGGGCTGAGTCACCATCTACCAAGAGCATCAGCAGGAAAGAGAAAAACAGCTCTGTAGACAGCAGTAGTGCAATTGAAAGAACACTGGGCATTATTTCTGATGATCAGAGTGTGAATTTTGGTCCCTACTCACTCGCCATGGAATAGTAAGCCCTGGTTCCCGAAAGTATAGTACACAGACCAGCAACATCAGCATCCCACAGAGAATTCCAGGGCCCAGCCAATACCCACTGCATTGTAATGTGCATTTTAACAAGATCTCCAGGTGAGGAATGAGAAAGTCTGACTTGGGAAAATTACTGGATATTACTTTCCACATATTAGTTAATGCACAGAGAGAACTTGGATCACTGCCTAGCACACACCAAGGCTATGTAAGTGCTACCCACATCATGGTTAGGATTTTCATGTTCTTCTTATATTCATCTTTTCTTTTACAAAATTACACACAGCATTTGTCATTCTAACCATTTGAAAGTACAGTTCATTGTAGAGTTCGTGAGTTTTTAGGAAAGTATATGCCTTTGTGCAGCCATTCCCAACATCCATCTCCATCGCTCTTGTCATCTGGTCCTTGAAGACTAGCATTCTATGTTCTGGCCCTATAATGGTGCCTACTTGAACTATTCACAAGTAAAACCATACAATATTTGTCTTTCTGTGCTGGACTAGTTTATTTCACTTCATGTAATGCCCTGAAGGCTTATTCATGCTGCAACATACTGAAGCAGCTCCTTCCTTTTGAGAACTGAATGAAAGTCTACTCTATAGATCACAATTGTTTTAACCTACTCACCTGTCAGTAGATACTGGATGACTTCTATATTTTAGCTATTTTGAATGATGCTACTGTGAATATGGATATTAAAAATATATCTTCAGGGTTCTGGTTTGAATTATTTCAAATGTCCATGTGGAAGTAGAACTGCTGGATCATATGGTGTCTGAGTTAGCATTAACTGCTAATTTGATGGAGCCTAGACTCACCTCAGGGCCATACCAGTCTCCACTGAGGACTGGCCTTTGTTAGGTTGTTCTGCGGGTTTGCAGTGAGAAACTGCCTTACTTGTTAATTCATGTAGGCGGGTCTAGACCACTGTGGGCGGTACCACTGCTTGAGCAAATGCTCTTGGACTGTATAAAGAAGCTAGCTGAGCCTGGGCAAGCCAGAGAACAAGCCAGAAAGCAGTGCTCCTCCATGGCTGCGGCCTTGATTTCCTGCCCTGACTTTCTCAAGTCTTGGACTGTGACCTGGAAGTTTGAGCCAAATGAATCCTCTCCTCCACATGTTGCTTTTGATTAGAATATTTTATCACAGGAACAGAATGAAACTAGAACGTATGATGATTGTCTTTTCATTCACTGGGGGAATTGCACTACTCTTTCCTCCAGTTGCTCCACCATGTTACACTTCTACCGGTAGTGCGCTAGAGTTCCACTAGCTATACATCATTCACACAACTTATTTCCTGTTATTCTGTGTGTGATGGTAGACATGCTAATGGGTTTGGCATCTCAGTGCAGTTTCATTTACACTTCTTAATAATTTGTGATGTCCAACATCTTTGCATGTGCTTATTGGCCATTTGTATGTCTGCTTGGAGAAATGTCAATCTAACACCTGTGAATTGAAAACATTTTATCCAATTATTTAGGTTGCCTTTGAGTCTCAGTACTTTTTGATATGGAAAACAATTTTAAATTCTCATTAAATCCAGTACTTGTAAGGTTTGCCAAGTAATTATAGTTTTAGGTCTTACACATTTAGGTCTTTCATCCATTTTGAGTTTTTTTTTTTAACACGATGTTAGGCAAAGGATCATAGTTTTAAAAATATGCATATTCATTTCCTAATATATTCTGTTAAGAAGATCATCCTTGCTGAATGGCTTAAACACCCTATCAAAACTCATTTGACCATATTGTGTGAATATTTATTATAAGATCTCTATTGTACCCAGTCTATATGTCTGATATATGTATTATGCCAGCATCACACTTTTGATTGCTATAGCTTTCTAATAAGTTTTGAAGTCAGGGAATTGTGGATCCTCTAGTTTTGTTTTTTCTTTGTAACCATAACTTTGGATATGTGAGGTCTTTGAAGATTCGAAATGAATTTTGAGATATTTTTCTATTTCTGTAAAAAAGTCATTGAGATTTCACAAGGATTACATTGAATCTGCAAGTCACTTTGAGTACTATGAACTTATTAATAAGATTGTTTTTAATTCACAAATATGAGATCTACTTCCAGTTATTTTTTTATTTTTTTACTTCAGCATTGTTTTTAGTTCTTGTATAATTTTTCACTGCTTTAGTTAATTCTCAAATATATTTTTCATAACTTCCCTCTCATATTGCTCATTATTTGTGGTATGGAACATGCAGCTGAGTTTTGCACATTGAATGTTTCCTGGTACTTTGCTGCATATGTATAGTGGTCCTAAAAAGGGAATTTGTGTTAGAATTTTTAATGTTTATACAGAGAAGATTACAATATTTGAAAACAGAAATTTTTTCTCTTTTCTTCCCAAGTTCTGTGACCACAGGTGCATGTCCCCATTCCCAGATCCCTCCTATTTGTTTAATACAAGTGATATGAATTTTCACTTAAACAGTTATTTTTGCTAAGTCCTAGAAGTTTTGATATAATATGCTTTCATTTTATACTTCCCTATATTTTTTAGTTTTCTTTATGTTTCTTTCTTGATGCATTGGTTGTTCAAGACCATTATTTAATTCCCATAAATTTGTGACTATCTCTCTCATACTTCTGGTACTAATTCTTAAATTCATGCCATTGTAGTCAGAGAATCTACCTTGTGTCGCGTCCCTTTTTAAATTCAGACTTAATTTGTTGCCTAAAATATGGTCTACTCTAGACAATGTGTTTCCTAGTTTGTCCTTTATTGCTGTAATACACACCATCAAAACAGCTTGGTGAGAAAAGAGTTTATTTGACTCTTGTGTCCCATATCACAGCCTATCATTGAGGGAGGTCAAGGCTGAATCCTGGAACTCGAAACTTGAAGCAGAACCATGGAAGAGTGCTGCTTGCTAGCTTGCTCATCATGATTTGCTCAGCTTGCTTTCTTATACAGCCCAGGACCACATGCCCAGGGGTGGCACTGCCCACAGTGGTATAGGCTTTCTCACATCAATCATTAATCAAGAAAATGTTTCACAGACTTGCCTACAAGCCAATCTGATGGACACATTTTCTTAATTAAAATTACCTCTTCACAAATAGCCCTGGAGGTGTCAAGTTGGCAAACAAACAAACAAAAAAACCGAAACAAAAACAACTAACCAGTCAACACCCCATGTACACTTGAGGAAAATGTATTTGTTGTTGAGGTGAGTGTTCTGTACATGTCTGTAGATCTGCTTAATTTATTATGGTTTTAAGTTTGTTCTTTCATTCCCCATATTCTGTGTGGTTCTGTCAATTATTGAAAGTGGGGCACTGAAGTATCAAATCTATTATTGTAGTACTATCCATTTCTTTCTTCAGTTCTATTGGTTTTTGCTTCATTGATTTTCATGGTCTTTTATCAGGGTATAAATGTTTATGAATGTTAGATATTTTTGCTGTCTTGGCTATTTTATTGATGCGCTAACCTTATTTGTCTCTTGTAAGTTATTTTGATTTAAACTCATTTAGTATAACTACCATTTTCTAGTTTTATTATTACTTAATCTGAATATTTTCCCTATTATCCCACTTTAAATTATTTGTGGTTTTGGATTTAAAGTGAATCTTATATGTCAGGTATATAATTGCATAATTTAACAACTCATTCTGAGCTGGACATGGTAGTTCATGCCTATAACCATAGCATCCGGAAGACTAAAGCAGGAGGACTGCTGTCAGTTCAAAGTTAGTCTGGGTTACATAGTAAGTTTCAGGCCACCCTGGGCTATAGTGTCTCACAAAACCAAAATAAGCAAATAAAGAAAATAAATAAAAATTCACTTTTCTGTTCTCTGTCTTTTGATTACAGAGTTTAATCTATTTACATTTAAAGTAGTTATCAATAAAAGAGAGAATTATTTCTGTTCGTTTTCTCTTTGTTTTCTGTACACTTTTTTGCATTCATTTTGCATGTGTTCTATAGCTATTTTCTTTGTTGTAATCATGGGGATAAAAATTTCACATCTTACACTTGTAATACTCTAACTTGAATTCATACCAGCTTATCTTTAGGAACATGTAATATTCTTGTAACAGCTCTGTCCTATTACTAGTTTCTTTTGGTTGTTTGATATCACAAAGTTACATCTTTATGAATTATGTGTCCCAAAACATGAACAAATAATTCTCTTAAACCATGCAGGAAACAACATGTAGACTTATAACACTGCTTGAATGATATTAGTTTGAGACTAATAATTTTTAAAGTTATTAATCCCTTAAATCACAAGGAAAACAAAAAAGGAATGTTACAAACTACTATTAAAATATTACTAGTTTTATACTTACCCATCTATTGACTTTTATTGTGATTGGTATTTATCCATAGAGTATTAAATTACTGTCTAGACACTAGACTCTAGTTAGTGTCTTTTCAGTTTCCACTCCAGGAGTCTGAAGAGATTTTCCTGACTCAGCGATAGCAGCGGGGGTGGGGTGGGGGTGGGGTGTGGGGGGGTGGTAAAGGGGAGGGGGAGCCATGCCATTTTATTTTATTTTTCCCCATATTCTTTTATTTTTCCATTCAAAAAAAAAAGAGTTACATTTCCTCCCCTTCTCCCAGTCCCCTCCCGCTCCCCTCCCCCGCTGCTTCCTTAAAAGAGGGCATGGTGCCCAGCCCTATGGGAAGTCCAAGGCCCTCCCCACTCCGGCAGCAGAGGAGAGGGTGCCAGAACTATCATTGTCCCATGGTCACGTGATGAATATCTTGATCACATCCATAGAAATTTCGTCCGATGGATGGAGATAGAGACAGAGAACCACATGCACACCAGAGCAATGGATTGAGCTCCCAAGGTCCAGTCGAAGAACAGAAGGTGGGAGAAGATGAGCCACACCATTTTAAAACGAGGCTTCTTGGCCCTGCCGCCAGTGCAAACTCCCGGCTATGGGATATTGGGTCGGGAGGAAAGTATCTTAGATCATGTGGGTGGCTCAGCTCTTCCTGCCTGGGCAGAAGGTGGTATCAGGCTTGGGCAGGCGGGAGAGCGTGGCAGATTCCTGCCGCCATATGCGCAGTGCTCTGCATGGCAGATTTGGCTGTAACTCAGATGAAAAGCATTTATGTGTTGCACACTCATTCTCCGGGTTGGACTGGTAAGCGCAGCTCCTGCCTGGCGGCCCCAGAGCTAACACCATTTTCAAATTGGAGAGAGGCAGAGCCAACATCCAGACCAGCTGCAACCAACCTGCTTAGCATTTTAAAAGCTCTTCAAGACAGTAGAGAATTAAAGACAATGCAATAGGACAGATTCAGACATAAAAGACCTCTAAACGGGTCATACTGTTAGATAGAGTACATAGGCTTGGGAGAGAGAAGAAAAAGAGTATAGAAAGTCATAAAATAAAGTTAATGCTTAAAAAGGGGGGTAAAGTCTTTAAAGACACAGAGTACAGACAGTCATAGATTAAAAAAAATAAGAAAAATAAGCTGCGTAAAAATGGAAAATTCATAGAGAGTCTGGATTATGTGTATTATTGTATTTTCTTTAAATTTTTTTGATTGTGAAGGAGCTAAGTACAGAGAGACGTTTCATTGTGTGGGCTTCCTAGCTAAACCAGCACAGATATTATAAAATTACTATGACTTCAAAATTTGGTTCTAAGGATATGTTGCTTTGGAAAAGAAGTTCTTGTTTTGTTTTCACAGAAGATGAGAACCTATGGATTGCCTCCAGGCAAATATGGTTTGATAGACCATGCCCTCCTGAAAGGTTGCTGTAAACACCCTCAAAAACTTACTTTGCTCAACTGCCGACTGAGATGAACCTAGCACACAGGATACACCATGAAAGACCTGATTACCAGTGCCCCCATACAGCATGCAGCAGTTTGGAGAGAAAAAACTAAGCCCATATTCCCAAATATTGTTTATAAATGTTCTTTTACATTTAAAGGGGGATATGATATAGATATGAATAATTTGCATTGATATGGATTTTGCTTTATTGATATAAATTTAAGGTCAATCTTGTTATATGTATATTTCTGCTCTTGATTAAGGTATTGTGATTGTGTAGTTCATTTAAAAATGTAATGTATAATTAAAAAATATAGGTTGTTAATGGATAATCATCAATAATAGTCAAGCTTGTAGTCATGTTAGTTAGATTTTCTAGATAAAGATATATTTCAGTTACATAGGCATTCTTCATATCTTTCAAAGACTACAGAATATGGCATTTAAAATGTTTTAATAACTTATGGCTTTTCATGACAATGAGACATGCCTGCTCCTGACAGCACCAATCTACTTCAAGAGGAAGATGGACATCAAAGAGGCTCCTTATGGAGTTGGTTAGCCATTTGGGCAAGAAACTGCTCTTGCCTGGACTGTTGCATAATTTGGACACAAAGAACCCACAGAGAGAGGACTGCTAAACTTGCCTAATGGTGAGATGATCCTTTGGGGTTCCTGATTCATGAAAGAGTCTGTGAGACATTCTACAGGATACAGAAGAAAGTGACTGAACTGTCTTTGAAAATTCTTGCTTCATGGAAACGTCTGCTGGATACTATGGGCCTGTAGGCTGAAGATGGATGCCCCAATGGTACAGAATAACTTTGGGTGACTGCCCAGGCAACGAGATGTCTCTGTCATTTCTAGAGTTTTAGAAGCTGCTTACAATGTACTTCCTGCTTACTTAGGTAATATTATATCCTTCTGGAGTCTTTGATGGAGTTAAAGAATAGATAGATAGTTATAGTTTTCCATTGTTATGATAAAGGGTAGGGTAGATCTAAGTGTTGTAACTGTAGTTCTTGCTTGATGACTGTTTTGTTGTTTGTGGTTTTACTATGTTAAAGTGAAAGCCTTTCTTTTTTGTTTGAACAGAGAAGGGGAGATGGTGTAGGAGGTCCTTCTGACTATGTGTTGCCTTCATTGGTTGAATAAAGAAACTGCCTTGGCCTTTTGATAGGGTAGAACTTAGATAGGCGGGTAAGACAGAACAGAATGCTGAGAAGGGCAGTGTGGCAGATGCCATGAAGCTCCTGCCTGATACTGACACTTTTTAGAGTCTTTCCCAGTAAGCCACGACCTCGTGGTGTTACACAGATTGGTAGAAATGGGTTAAATCAAGATGTGAGAGTTAGCCAATAAGAGGATAGAAATAATGGGCCAGGCAGTGATTTAATTAATACAATTTCTGTGTGATTATTTCAGGTGTAAGCTAGCTGGGCGGCCGGGATGACAAGCAGCCCACTCTCTCCCACTACAATAGACAGAACCTGGAAACAACCTAAAAGTCCCTCTACTAAAGTATGGATAAGGAAAATGTGGTACATTTACACAATGGAGTGCTACACAGGGGAAAAAAATGACATCTTGAAATTTGCAGGCAAATGGATGGATCTCAAAAATATCATATTGAGTGAGGTAACCCAGACCCAGAAAGACAAATAGAATATGTACTCACTCATAAGTGGCTTTTAGACATAAAGCAAAGAAAAATCAGCCTACAACTCACAATCCCAGAGAACCTAGACAACAAAGAGGACCCTAAGAGAGACTTACAAGGATCTATTCTACAATGGGAAGTAGAAAAAGACAAAATCTCCTGAGTAAATGGGGGCATGGGAATCATGGGAGATGGCTGTAGGGGTAGGGAGAGGAAGGGAATGGAGTGAAGAAAAATATATATCACAATGAAAACAATTTTTAAAAAGATTGTTATTTTAAAAATCTGTCTAATAGTTTTCCATTTGCTCTTTTTCAGTGAAAGTCTTTGTCTTCTGGTTTCTTCTAATGTTCATACTTCTCTACTTCATTATAAACCTCGTGGTTCTTCAGGTGAAAATACACGGGTGTATCTAATTATGTGGAAATTCTAAAACTAAGAGTCTCTTCTTTTCCCAGTGACCACTGTTTTTATTATTATTTTATTTTTTATTGTGATGACCAGGTTATTTTATGCTGTGTTGTGGTATCAACTCAAGATCCTACTTCTTTCTGGAGCCTGCACTTTTTCTGGCATGCATAGTGACTTTTTAAATCTGTTCTGCAAGTGTTGTTTTTTAACCTACTAGTGTTAAGTGTTTTGCTCTCAAAACGAAGATAAAAAGAAAAAAAAGACGAGGTAGTGACTAATCTTACTGCAACTTCATATGCATATTTGGTTGATATCCATGCAAAGCCTGCTCTTTTCTAAAGAGACGTGGAGGACGAGTGGATGGGGGCATGGAAGGATACTTTGGTCAGGATTTAATATACGAAAGAAGAAAAAAATTAAAAGATATTTAAAGGGGTGGGTAAACTGCTGTTTACGTCTCCTGGAAACCACTTCAGCTAGATGGAGAAGGCCTTGCAATAATGTAGTGAGGTACAATGGCTGCATTTCTTTCACCTGAAGCTAAAAGGAGTATTTGGGGAATTAGATAGCCACTATTCAGAGAAAAGAATTTTCCTTGTCCATCCTGAACTCCACAAGCTGTGTGCAGGTTATTCCAAGGAAGATCATGAAAACGCAGCTGCCTGCTACAGAGCCAGGAAGGCTGAATGGGTAACTCTTACTCTCCTGAGAGTTTATTTGAGCACAATTTAGTATCCAGACCTTTTTCTGGATGTTGTATGCCCTCAGTAAATTTCCAAATACATAACATCCAAAAGATTTTACCAACAGATTTGTTGTCTAGAGACAGACCCTGATGTTTCCTATTTTCTTTCCTCATCTTCCTACAATCCTTTGACTCAGTTTTTGGGGGTTTCATTATGGAGCAATGGCTGGAAGTGACACTTTAATTCCCATCTTTGTTTTCATCTTCCTGAGTGTCGTGGTTACAGGTGTGCACCACCACGCCCAGCTTCAGCGTCCCTTTCTGATTGCTCCATTTTAAGTCTTTGATTTTTAGATTAGTGAATAGTACAATTTATTAATATGCATTTCTATGAATTTTTAGTATATGTCCTCGTCTATACAGGCATCAAAAGCACCTAGACAGGAACATTTTCATTACAATAAAAATCTCCTGTAGGCGCCGGTTACTTGCTCTTACCTTTATCTCCTGGCAACAATTGATCTGTTCTCTATCATTATAGTTTTGTCTGTCAGAGGACATACATATAAAATGCAACCATGTCCTATGTTGTCTTTTGAGGCTGGATTCTTCTACTTGATATTTTGGAGCTGATTTATTTATCTATATTCAATTTCTTTATATCACTGAAAAAAGATTCCCCTGTATGGATATACCATAGTTTATTTATTTACCTTTTCTTTTTGAAGGACATTTGTATTGTTTTCAGTTGTTGGTGATTGCAATGTACAGACAATTCAAACACCAGTATGTAGTTTATTTTATGGTTTACTCCTCCAAGTACTTCATTTTCTTCAGAGATATTTGAAATGTTATCATTCACATTTCACTTTCTAAATGGTCATTATGAACATGGAGAAGTAAAATCAACATTGTGTTTCGTTTATGCACTCTTTAACCACCCTGGGTTCACAGGCTTCTTTAGAAAATTTGTTTCGGGGATGGAGAGATGGCTCCGTGGTTATGAGCACTGACTGCTCTTCCAGAGGTCCCGGGTTCAATTCCCAGCACCCACATGGCAGCTCACAACTGTCTATAACTCCAGTTCCAGGGGATCTGACACCTTCACACCAATGCACACAAAATAAAAAGTTAAATAAACCATAAAAAATATTAAAAAAAAAGAAAATTTGTTTCATTGTTGACAGGAACTATCTTATGTTTTGTTCACAGAGTCAATTTCATGTCTTCCTTCCTAGCCTGTGTGGCTTGTTATACTGAATTGGGTAATATTTCTACCATGGGGATCAGTATGAGTAGTGAGCACGGGCATCTTTTACTGTTTCTAATCTTGCAGGAAAGCATGCTGCCTGTAATCATTAAACATATTATCTACATTTTCTTTAAATGCTCTTTGTCAGGTTGTGAAGAGCTCTCTCTGTTTCTAATTTGTGGGGAAGATTTTGTAAGGAGTGGTTTTTGAAACTTTTTGAAACTTCGTTGAATGAATTTGCTGCATCCCTTGATGTAATCATATGATTTGTTTTCTTTTGACTGCTTGTGTGGTTGATTGCATTGACTGATGTTTTGAGTACCAAACCAGGCTTGTCTTTCCAGGCTAAAACCTATATAAACAGAGACTGCTTGTTCATTTCCCGGCCGCCCAGACCCAAATAATCATAAGAATCTATATTAATTACAACACTGCTTGGCCAATGACTCAGGTGTATTTCTAGTTAGCTCTTACATCTTAAATTACCCCATTTCTATTATTTTATATTTTACCACGGGGTTCATGGTTTATTACCTCTTGCTTCTTGGGCAGCTACATGGCGTCTCCTTGACTCCACCTACTTTCTCTCTATATCTCTGTTCAGATTTCCCACCTGGCTTTACTCTGCTAAGTCATTGGCCAAAGCAGCTTTTTTATTAACCAATGGTAATAAAATATATTCATAGCATACCCACATCAAACCTATTTGGGTTGTAGTATACTCTTTATTTTAATATTACTGGATTGAATTTTCAAATAAGTTGTTGAGGATTTGTATGCCATTTTTTAAAATAAAAGATACTCTTTTACAGTTGTCTAAATGTACATTCTGCAGCTATAATAAAATATCTGTAGTTAAGAAATTGATCAAGAAAAGAAGTTTATTTTGAAGTCAGAAAAATCTTAAGTTCAGCTGTCCATATGCAGTGGGGGGCACTTAAATTACACCACACAGTAAATGTTAGTTTCACATTGCAGGGCCATTATGAGAATATAAGAGACATGTGAGAAAGCATATATACATGCGGTTGCTTTGTTTTAAAACAACTTTCTCTCAAAGTAACTGTCTTTTTTTAGGGTTTATATTGCTGCGATAAAACACCATGACCAAAGCAACTTAGGGAGAAAGGTTTTATTTAATCATACAGCCTGTAGTCCATCATTCGGGGAAGTCAGAACAGGAGCCTGAAGGCAAGAGCTGAAGCAGAAGCCAGGGAAGAGCACTGATTGCTGGTTTGTTTGCTTTTGGCTTGCTCAGCTGCTTTCTTATACCATCTAGGAACACCTGTCCAGAGGTGTTACCACTCCCAGTGATTAGGTCCCACCCACACCTATCAATAATCAAGAAAATGCATTATATACTTGCCTACAGGCAAATCTTATGGAAGTATTTTCACAGTTGAGAGTCCCTCTTCCCAAATGACTCTAGCTTGTGTCAAGTTAACATAAAACCATACATTACAGGGACTGATCAAATATCATAAGACCTAACCCAGTCCTGTGAAACAGTCATTAATGCATTCCCACTGTGTGTGTCCATAACCTAATTACTTTCCACTAAAAACCATCTTTTAAGGCTCCATCATCTCAGAATGCCAATCCATTAGGGATTTAACTCCAAGCACATGATCATTTGAGGGATAAAGCATAGCTAAGCCATCAAAGTAGTTTTCTATTCTTATGCTTCCTTTTTCTGGGTTTGTATCAGAGTAATATTGGCTGTACAGAATCAGTTCAGAAGTGTTCAATAGTCTTCTATATTCCAGAAGAGGCTGTATGAAATTTGTGTTACTTCTTGTGGAGACTTCATCTGGACCTGGGATTTCCATTCTGAAAAGGTAAGTTTAAGGAATCAAATGATCTGTTTCACCTTAGTAAGTTTGGGCCACTTTCGGTTTGCAAGGTTTGATCCATGTCATCTATGTCTCCAAATCTAAGTGGGCAGTTATTCACAGCCTTCTATTATGATAGTCTTCATACCATCAAGCTGTGTAGTGATATTGATTCCATATAGAAATGTGAATCACCATGTTTAACTTCTATGTCAATATTCCCAGAGGTTTATATGTTTTAGAAATCAGCGACAGATTGGATTTTTTTTCTGTTGCTTTTTCTTCTTGGTGACTTTGTCTTGAGTATTTTTTCGTACTCCATTAGACTGTCTTTAGGTTATCTTTTTTCTAGACTCTTAATGTGTGATCTTAGATTATTAATTTTGACTTTCCTTCCTGTTTAATATAAACTTTTAATACTGCAATTTTTCTTGAATCATCCTTTATTTATATTCCATAGATTTTGAATGCTTTTTAATATACATTTAGTTTGTAAGTTTTTATAGTTTTCCTTATGATTTCTTTCCTGACCAGCAGATTAATTTTGATTATGTTTTTAACATTCATGTGCTTGGATATTTTGTTTTTATCTTTGTGTTGCTGAGTTATAGAACATAATCTGTACAATTCCAAATCTTTCAGATTAGACTTTTTATTTAAAAATATTTTGTGTATGTGGGTGTTTTGTTTACATGTATGTCTATACCTCACTTTCATGTCTTGTGCCCATTAAGACTAGAGAAGGTTATCAGATCCCCTGGAAATGGAATTACAGATAGTTGTGAACTACCATGTGGGTTCTGGGAATTGAACTGGGCCCTCTGAAGAAAGCCAGTGCTCTTAACTGATGATCTATCTCTCCAGCCCCATGGGTTAGACAGCTTTTGCTTCCTGTCATTTACTTTTAGGCACAAATGCCTTTAATATTGTGCTTTCTCAGCTACTGATTCTTTCATCATTGCATAGTCTTCCCCTTGATCTCCAGTGACATTCTTGGTTCTGAAGTCTATTTGATATTGGTATTTTTTATTTCATCTTTCCTCTGATTGATACATATATTTTCTATATTATTATTATTGTAGATATTCTTTTTAAGAGAGGGTCTCACCATATAGCCCATGATGACCTGTAGCTCAATCTTTAGCTCAGGCTGTCTTCAAATTCTTGGAACTCTTCCTGCCTCAGCACCCTAAGTTCTGATATTACAGGTGTGAGTACCATAACTGACTTATTTTACTTTTAAAGTAGGTACATCCAACTAGCTACATCACTGTATGACAAGAGGAGAATTTTGTGCAAACATCATATACTTTGATTATTCTATAAATTGCATCTTGAAAATCTGTTTTGATTGATATATTTAGATTACTTTATTAATGCAATTAGTAATATGTTTTGATTTATACATTTCATTATTTTGTGTTTGCTGTATTTGTCATCACCATTTATTTAAGCCTGACCTCTTTTGGCTGTTTGGCTAATGTTTGACTACATTTTAATTAAACAATCTGTTGACTTATGTCTGTGTAGAATTTTGGTTGGGTGGTCTAGGTATTAGAATATACATACTTACCCTTCCCAGTGTACTTAGAATAAATATTTGACCAATTCCAATAGAATTTAGGAATTTATTATTACAAAGGGATCTTAACCCTCTCCCATTTGTGTCCAGTAAATATTCCCTTATAAGTTATTATAACATTTCTTTTGATCATTGAACATATTTTTTCAAGAAATGAGGAATACTCAATTTTGTTTATTGTATAATTTCTATTTTATGTCTGAGGGGTTCTGCTATGTTGCTGTGAGACTAGTTGTAAATTACTGGGCTGATATAATCCTTCTGCATCAACCCCCTGAAGAGTTTGGATGGCAGCCATGTACCGCCACACCTAGCATTGCCGAGAAAACACAGATTTCTATGATAGTAAATATGTACTGCTTATCATTTCCGTTACTCTTCCTTTTGGAGATCCTTCTGTTTTAGGAAATTCTTTTAGCAATTGCTTAAGAAAAGGAATTTGTCAACCAATTTTTTTCTTCACCTGCGACTATCTTTAATACTGTTAATGAATATAAGGATTAATTCACCATCCCTTCAGCACTTAAAAATATTTCCTTTCAGTTCCCACAATCTCTTAGTGAAAATCCACGTCATTAAAATTATTGTTCTGCTATAAATAGTGCATTGTTTTTCTGCTTTTAAAGATAGTTTCTTCGTTTTTACTTCGCAGTTTGATTAGTGTATACTGTTTAGTTTTATCTCACTGGGAGTTCACTCATGTTCTTGAATCTATAACTGACCATTTTTTTCAAACTATGTGAAATTTTGGCCAATATTTTTTCAAATAAATTTTCTCTTATTTTCTCTCTTTTTTTCCTGGAAGAGACTCAGTGGTAAGGTGAGTACCATGTGCATGGCTGAGAGAAAGACCTCAAATATTTTTCAACATAGAATTCATCATCCTCTGGGACTCTGAGGTATGATTATTATACGTTTTAGTATTATGTTTTAGCCTCATGAGGTAAAGTTAATTTTTTTCAACCTTTTTTCTCTCTGTTTTCTATTGATCCTCTTTCCATTATCTGCATTCTGTTATTGAGCACCTCCACTGAGGGCTTTCTGTTGTTCTTTTTTTAATCTCTGCTATTGTATTTCTTAAATTAGAAAAAAATTCTTTGCAATCAGCTCTCACATAGCCTTGGCTGGCTTCAAACTTGCTATGTAGCTAAAGATGTATTTGAACTTCTGCTTTTCCTGCCTCTACCTCCTGACTGCTAGAATTAGAGGTATGCACCAGTACATCTGGTATTATAAAGTGCCGAGGAGCAAACCCATAGCTAGGCCACAGTGTAAAAACTAAGCCAGCCCTGTTGTATTTCTTCTATCGTCTACCATTTCTGCATATATATTGAGATACTGATCCAGTACAGTTTGCTGTTGTTGAGACACAACCTTTGCATCTATTTTTTAAAGTAGTCGCCTGTGTTAGTTACTTTTGTGTCATTGTAATCAAATTACCTGCAAGGAAACAGCTTAGGCAAGGAACAAGTGGTTTATTCGGGCAGATAGCTGCAGAGACATTTCCGTCTGCCATTCCAGGAAAGTCATGGTGACAAGAACGGCTTGGTTCCTCATAGTCATGGTGGAACCATGAGGTGCTAGCTTGTTTGCATGCTGGTAGAAAGGATACAGAACTCTGGCCAAAACCAGGAAGTGGGTATAACATTCAAAGGCCAACCCCTAGTGACTTACTTTCTGTCTTGTTAAAAACCAGAGGAATTAATTGAGAGCTGGAGAGATGGCTCAGTACGGGGTGAGTACTGCTCTTGAAGAGGACCTGGGTTCAGTTCCCAGCATTCATAAGGGCTGCCTCACCACTGCCTGTAACTCCAATTGCAGGGAATCTGAAGCCCTCTTTAGGCTTTTGCAGGCACGTGCACTTGTGTGTACATACCCACAGACACATGCATGATGTACATAATTAAAAACAATAACATTTCTTAAATCAATTAATGGTATGTGTGAGTGCAGGTGCCCATAGCGCTCATACGAAGGTCAGGGGACAACTCTTGGGAGTTGGTTCTCTCCTGCCACCTTGTGGAATATCAGGCTCAAACTCACGTCATTGTCCCTGCAGGCAAACACCTCTCTAGCTGAGCCATCTTGCTGGCCTGACCTAATTTTATTAGCTGGGCTTCATAGCCTTTAAAAGTAGCACTATAAGCTCGGGACCAGACACTCGAGCCAGAAACTTATGGGGGCAGTTCAGATTCAAACCATAACATCACCTTAAGTTCCTAGGGTATTTTAGTAATAGCTGTTTCAAAAGTTTAGGCTAATAATTCTAGCATCTATGTCATCTCAGTATTTTATCTTGGTTATCTGGATGTTTAGTAGTTTTTATTGTATCCTAGGTGTTTTGAATCTAATGTTATTAAACTCAGGGACCTGTTTATGTGCTGCAAAGAATGTTTATATTTTATCTGTGTTCATAGGCAATCTCCCTGGTCCTGTTTAGTCTACAAATCCTCTGCGCATTGCAGTCTCAATGTCAGTTGTGTTTCCGAGTTTCTGCTGTACAGTTTAGCTTTTCACACATGTGTACACTCCAGTGGTTGATGTTGGGCTTGTACATTGGTCTGTTTCTTAACTCGTCTTTTTGCTAAGTCTTTGCTATGCAACTTAGGATTGTATCTATGCATGCACACATCCGGGATGATCCCAGCAACTCATAATAACTTCACGATTCTTTTTCATGAACTTAAGATAAACTCCAACCTCTCAATTCCCTGCGTCTCCCCCTTTTCAGTTCTCTAGCTAGACCTAATCAGAATCCATTTGCATCACATTGGTGGGGACACTCTAAAACAGAGTACTCCATTATAGGGACCTTCCTCCTGAGTAATATCTTAGTGTCTATCATGTATTGGCTTTATTCTAGACACTTAACATACATCACTTCATGAACGTCTTTTTATAAAACCTTTTTTAAAGATAGAATTATTGTTACCATCCTTGCATTACAGGCTGAGAAAATGAGACTCAGAGTGTAAGCAATTTACCAAAAGGGTGCAGCTGCTATGACAGAAAAGTAGTGTGCTAGGATTTGAACTCAGGTGGAGTAATATCTTCTTCATCGTTACATAGGTCTGCATTTCTACATAATTTCTTTGTATGAGTCCTTCTTTATTTCCATATCATTTTTTACTCAATTTCATTAAAACGAATGTACAATAATTTTTATTTTAATAACATCTTCTTCCACTACCTTTAGAGCAATAAGCCTCCCTAACTCAAATGTAAAGCATTAGTAGATATCTAGGATTCACGTTCCCTCAAGTTACATAACCAATCAGCACATACTAGGTGTCTGTTGTTTAGACAAGTCCCCCTGGACAATCCAGGTTGTCTTGGAACTCACTATATAGCCTAGGCTCACCATGAGCTTACAGTCCTCTTGCCTCAGCCTCCCAAATGCTGGGAGCATAGACATGTGATATCATGTTTTCTTAAATTGAATGTCTTAAAGCAATATAAATGTATTCTATTGAATTTCTAGAGGCCAAAATTTGAAATTAAGGTATTAGCAGGATATTACTCCACCCTGAGAGAATTTTTTTGTTTAGCTTCCAGTTTCTGGTGAAAGTGGGCACTCTTTGCTGTACTTATTAGGAGGTTCTGGCCCCACCAGCCCTGTTGCTCACTGACTTTCTCCCCATCCCCTTCCCTTAGTCTTCCTCCTTGAATCCACTAGCCCCTGAACAAGACACCTGTTGTCAAATATTTGATTGAGCTCTTCTTTGGAGGTACCCAATTAAGACACAAGCTAATTTGCCAACAGAAGAGGGTATGATCCCACCCATCTCCCAATCATTGCTGTTTTGGTTTTTCCCACCTGGTGTCCAGAGATAGCACCCAGCATTTGGCTTTAACTGTGGTTTTCAGTAAACAGGGAATGAAGAGGAGACCAGGAGTCTAAGTGACCAGGCATTGTGGTCTAGAGCGAGAGAATCACATTAGTTCACGCCTCAATGCTAGCTTTCTATTCTCAGTACTGCCACTTCCCAGGGCTGTCCACTAAGTTGTTAGTCACAATTTGCTCTCTGACCCTTCTAGAGGTCATACTGCAACCTAGTGAAAAACATGTTCTGTCTATGATTTAAGGAGCCATCTTCGTAAGCCACAAAGCCAGGTGGCTTGTCTGTCGTGCTTGTTTGTGCTACCAGGAATGGAGGGGATTTTGCCATGGCTTGCTTTTCCTTATAGCTCTCTCCCTTTGAGAACGTGGCACACTTCAGAAACGTCTTCCCTTGGACTGGCTAATCAGGTTCTCTCAACCAAACCATGTTCTCAGACCACTTTTCTCTTCAAGGATTTCTCTATTACACTGTCAGGGAGTGAGGACTCTGTGCTTTCCTGCTCAGGCAGTCCTTCCTGCTGCCTCAGATTGCATGGGTGGCAGTAGCATGGCTTGGGCCCTTGAAGAAGGCACTTCACCGTATTCTTGGTGTGTGTGTGTGCAAGAGCAGCCCAGTCTGGCAATCCCCCATCATCTCAGAAACAAGCCCTCTTCACTGTATTCTTGATGTGTGTGCACATGAGCAGCCCAGTCTAGCAATCCCCCATCATCTCAGAAACAAGCCCTAGAAGTACCGGCCCAGCCCAACATTCTAGCTCTCATCTCCCAGGCCCAGAGGACAAACTCTTTCACTTTGTGTTCTATTTTGACATTATTCTACTTCTTTGTTCCCATTTTAGGGCAGTGTGAGATGCGATGTGCATTAGCTTTTGTGGGATTTAATGAAGCAAGATTTGACAGCATTTCATATCAGGTATCATCTTTTGTGTGCATGGGGAGAAGGGATGAGAAATGTTCATTTAACTGGTGCCAGAAGAGAAAGAAGAGAGAGACAAAAAAAACCCTGATAACTGCGTTTTTTTCCATGAAAGTCCTGGCCCCTTTCTACAGCGCGCTATTCATCTATATTTCAAATCAGTTGGGAATCATATCTTTCCACAACAGCATTTCCTTACTTCCTGGAAACATATATCACAGGATGTATAATAAATGTTTATGCTAGCTGTAAAGAGGAAAGTAACATTTCATAAAATTTCCCATAGACCCCAAGGTGAATTTAATATAGGAGCCTGAGTGACGGATCCTGAAGCAAGTGAATGTGGGCTTGAAGCCCATCCTGAACTGACTTCGTTATGCTCAGCTGATGCTGGCGGTGGGGAGGGATGCAGGAACAGAACTCTGAGGTCTCTGGGTGATAAATTGGAATGTGACTCTAGCATTAGCTCTGTGCTTTCTCTCGCGCCTCTCACATACCACACAGGAAGGACTGTCGATGAGCACATGGTGACCAGCTCCCCACTGTGTCACTGAAGGACAGAACAAGGTGAAACACTTAAAAACCAGTCAGAGACCGATTCTCAGTGACGGATTAACTCCTACAGGCCCAATTCTTCCAGGGAGTCCGAGGCTATCCGGAGATGGCCTTGCTTCAACATGCAAGCTGCTATAGGACTACTTGGCTGTACTCTACCCTCTTCTGAAGTTGCTCAAAATAGGAGAGGTCCAGCTGCCCAAGATGGCCATGGCCAATTCACCCCAAAGCAAAGCATGTGGAAGAGGTCTCAAGAAGTCTGCATTTGTTTGTGAGTCAGTATATCTAGTAACAGAATCAACAAATTTTCTTTTCTTTTCTTTTATTATTAGAATCAAACTAATTTTCTTTTCTTTTATAATTAAATTTTTAAAATATCTGTGTGTATTCTAATGGGACGGAGAAAGAAAGGGTATGGATCTGGGAAAAGCTGGGGAAGGGGAAACCATAACCAGAATACATTGTATGATAAAAAAAATCTATCTTCAATAAAAAAGAGTGGACATTTATTTGTCTATGCATTTATTCATTTATTTATTTGTTGTATGTGTCCTAATTTTCTTTTTTATTTCTGTGATAAACAACATGACCAAAAGCAACTTGTAAGGAAAAAGGTTTCTCACATTACAGCTCATGGACCAAATTGAAGGGAAGCCACAGCAGGAACTCAAGCCTGGCAGGAGTCTGGAGGCAGGAACTGAAGCAGAGGCCATGAATGAATGCTACTTACTGACTCTGTCTCCCCCGTGGCTTGCTCAGGCTGTTTGCTTATACAACCCGGGATGACCTGCCCAGGGTAAACACCACCTACAGCATCAATCATTCACAGGAAAATGGCCCCACAGAGTTGCCCACAGGCCAGTCTAATGGAGCTATTTCTCAACTGAAGTTCCTTTTTCTTGATTACCCTAACTTGTGTCAATTTGACAAAAATACTAGCCAGAGTTGTTTATGTGTCCATACATGTGTACCTGTGCCCATGAGTGTATGTATGTACACACACACACACACACACACACACACACACGCACACACACATGCACACTGCAGCATGTATATTGAGGTCTGAGGACAACTCAATGGAGTCAGTTTTCTCCTCTTATCATGTGGGTCTTGCATAGATCAAACTCAGTTCATGAGGCTTGGCAGCATAATTTCTTTACCTGCCGAACCATCTTGCCAGCCCACTCAACTGTTTGGCTAGAGAATTGTAGGTGGACCCATACTGAGCAAATGAAACAGGAAGTCATTGTTCTGCATTTGTTCTGCTGATGGTGTTTTATAAATGACCAGAGGAAAGGAATTTTCATGTGGCCTGAAACTCTGAATAACCATCTTTGGAAGCCAAATGCCTCTGGCAGAGGGAACAGTAGGTGAACCCTGAGTGTAGGTCTGTAAGGAGATAGCCTGCTTATGCCACTGCGATCTGGACACGTGAGTAAAAGCCTTGGAAGTAGGCAGACTGCTGTCAGGAATTGATATGCTGAATTGAATTCATTCCTTCCCATTCTGCCACCCTGGTCCCAGGAAATGCACCCCATCCATTTCTAGCATGACACAAACAAGAGTTACTTGGAATATGATATCTCTGACACAAACACAGTCACAGTTCATCCCAAGAGACAGTTTTAGAGCAAGACCAACATGCGAGAGCCTCTCCTCTTATTAGTTGAGAGATAGCTGAGGCTGAGTCTATTGTAATGGTGTGCTTTCTCCTCTTCTGGGTTCCCGGATAGCTTGCCCAGGCCAAATGGGACTCAGAGTGACCCCAGGGAACAAAATGGGATCTTCCCATGATTGCAACACCTGTAGTCCCAGCAAGCTGTCAAAGGACAGTTTCACAGTTCTGAGGGCACATGCTTAGGAGGGATGCAAACTGAATGCCATGTGCTGAGGTTGCTCAGGATGCCAGCCCCTCACCCTGAACACACTGAACCTACGTGCAGACATTTCTATAAATCAGGAACAGTCACACTTGTCTTTTACTGTGTCCAGAGCTCTGGACTTCTCTGCACAGCCCCCAGGACTAGGTTTCGATCCTAAAGGAAAGCTTTTCCCATCTAACACTTTTTAAAAAATCCTTCTTCTGCTTCTTCAGAGAATGACTCACTGTTTATCCTTCTCTGGAAAGATATACTATAGGTTTTACATGCACACACACACACACACACACACACACACACACACACACACACTCACACACACACACTCACACTCATGAGTTAAGGGACCTTGATTTTTATTCTTTGACAATGTCAAGTTCCAGGAATTGAACAAGAGAAGAAAACACTGTCTGCTGTCCACAGGACCAGTGAAGCAAATAGCCTCCCACTCTGTCTTGAGCAGGGCTTCTGTGTGCTTTTGCACAAGGAACCAGCCCTGGCCAGCCCTGGCCATCCAATAACCATTCAACTAAGCAAAAGCAATTTCAGGGGATGTTCGTGATCCCTCAGCCCGTCCTTTGACTTGCCTTTTTCTGCTCCAAGAATTGGTGAGACCTACAGCGTTGCCTCAGCCCAGTACTGTGCAATTAAGATACACATATAATGCAGACACACACTGACTTGGTCCTATTGTGCCCACTACAGAAACTCAATCAGTGACTGTAAGGCCAGAAATCAGCAGGGTGCTTGCCCCAACAAGTGAGGATTGCCTTTCACTCTTAGATCTGAGAAGCGCTGAGCTGAAGTATCTTCCTAGCTCTAGAGTTTCCAGAATATGCCAGGCCATGGAAGCTATGCCCAACACTCTTAAAACCAAGGATAGGTGAGGCCTCTTTCTTGTTCATCTTCTGCTACTTTCACAAAATACAATAGAGCAACAAACTGATGAGTAGGGCTTTATTTTCATCATATTTCAGGAGGCTGGGAAGTGCAAGAGAACTGTGCCTGCACCCAACAAGGGCTTGGGCCTGTTTGATTTCATAGTGAAAGAAAAAAAAAAAAAAACAGCCAGAAGTGGTCACATGGTAAGAAAGGAAGCAAGAACAAGCAGAAGAAGCAGAAAATCGCTTCTACAATGACCCATTCTTGAGGAAACTGACCTAATCCAGCGAGAATACTGCGTGCTCATCCATGAGAATGAAGTTGCCGTGACTCAAATAACCACTTAAGGTTCTTATGAGTTTTCAAAACTGCTACTCTGGAGAACAAATTTTAACATGAATTTTTGGATAGTACAAACCATATCCAAACCATAGCAGCACCCCTCTGCTGGGTAATCGCAACCTGTAGAGCAGAAATGGAAATGCCCCCTGGAGAGACCAAGAAAGGTTCTTGCTCCAAATGGGCCAAGCATATGAGCTGAGGAGCACTGCTCCAGGATAGCAGTGTGTGTATGGCATAAGAGTTGGCACACAGGCTCTGGAGCCAGACTCAGTGGAGAGTCCATCTTCATCTCGTTTTAGCTGTGCTATCTCGGGCATATTAATTAACATCTCTGTGTCTCCTTTGCTCTGTCTATAAAAGATCTGTAAAGAGAGCATTGAGCCATAGAGTTCTTGGGAAGCCTAATTGAGGAATTGTATATCCACTGTTCAGAACAGGGCCTGGGACTCAGTAAGAGCCATAAAACTGTTGGCTCTTACTCACAGGAAGGGTGCTAACAGCCTGCTTAGACTGGTCCATTGGCATTAGGTGGAAGGTGAAAGACACACACATTGACCAGAGGAGAAGCCAGGTGGCAGGAAGCAGGCCTGTCTAATACAGAGACCAGATCAGGCCTCTGGGCACCCCTCCTCCTCACTGTGCTCACAGTTCAGCTAGCCTCTAAGGACCAAGGAGGAGGGGGACAAGAAGCCGAATTTCTCAGCAGGAGTCAGATAGACAAGACTTCCTTGTGGGGAGGAGAGCTAGATGCTGTCCTTCCCTCACCCCTAGCAACCAGACTGCCTCCCTTAATAAGAAACTGCCCTCCCTGGTCCTGATGTCTCAATCCTCCCTCCCTCTCCTTGCTCTCCGAGCTGCTGCCCCCACCACCATCAGGCCGCTGAACCTCCCTCCCTCACTTGCCTGGGAGAGCTGCCAGGAAGAATTGGCACAGCAGCAAGCTCCAATAATGCTAAACAATGGATTAATTACACCCCTTGTCTGTTTATCTGGAGCTCCTGGGGTCACCAGCACGTGTGGTCACAGCATACAACCACAGGTGTGAGAGGTCGATGGCTGCATCCACTACCCACGGCGGCACCCTCTGTGTCTCCCACCCCGCCACAGCACACACCTTTTCTGAGCTCGGTTGGAGGCAGCAAGCCTGCCCCTCCCCCAAGAGATATGGAAAGCTTTTTGCCATCTCTCTTTCCAGCTTCCTTGGGGATTTCATGCTGAGCGGACTGCTTATTTTCCAAACCCTGCTTGGAGAGCTGGGGGCTGGGGGCTGCTTCTTTGCAGGCGGGCATCTGGCCTGGAGTCACGGCTGGGCTGGCACAGCTCTGAGCCCACCTGGCCAGGCTGAGAAGAGGCAAGAGCTGCTTTCCGCGCCTCCAAGTGCAGGGTTTCGCAAAAGGAGGCCAGCCTCGAAGCGCAAACTACTAATTAGGTCACGTTCTGCTTCCGGCTGCCACGTTACTTTCCACCCCAGAAAGGCTTCACCGTGAGTCTAAGACCATCAGCCCTTTCACTCAAATGCAAATGTCTCCAGGCAGAAGCTGGTAGGCTTCTTCTGGCACAGGCAAGCAGTACTGACAGGACTCCATGAGGGTCAGGAGCTGTCTACAGAGAGGGGTAGCTTAGATGAAACTAGCTTAGATAATACGGAGTCACTGTGTGTGTGTGTGTGTGTGTGTGTGTGTGTGGTGTGCATGTAAAAGAGTGGGTACACTCACAGGAGAGCAAGCATACAAAGGCCAGAGCAGGACTTCAGGTTATCTTCCTCTATCGCTCTTTGAGACAGGATCTCTTACAGAACTGTACAAGCCTTTTTTTTTTTTTTTCACATAGGCTTGATGGTCAGAAGGTTCTTGGGATCTGCCTCTCAATGCTGGGGTGACAGGCATGCAAAACCATGTTTAGCTTTTTGCACGGGTGATGACAGTTTAAACCAAGTCCTCAAGCTTCCAGAGCAAGACTTCTTGCCCACCGAGCCATCTGCAGCACCCCCGGTTGCTTTGAAGAAGAAAGGCATCCCTGGATGAACTCATAGAAGCTGTGTGTTGTGAATGAGCCCTGGATGGGAGGTTAAGTGCTTTGGATGTATTTTTTTTTTCTTTTACAGTAAAGATCCTGGTGACTTGCTCCAAGTCACTTCTACACTGAGTCAGTTTCCTATGCGTCAACTGAGCAGGTCGAACTTACCCTGTCTAGCCTGGGATTCTAAAAATAATTTCAAAACAATTTCAAATTGACAACGAGCTCTTATATCTGGTTGCTCACTGCTACTATAAAAGTGGTGTGTTTTACCTCTTCCCCCCCACAAAAAAAAAAGTCCCCAAATGGCGCGGCATTCCCAGTTTTCATTTGGCAAGGGGGAAAAGAACTGAAACAGCATCAAGCTTCTGCCTGCAGAAGGTGAGGTTTGCACTGTAGTAGGGGTGTCTGGGTGGGGGCACTGGACGCCCTGGGCAAGCCTATACCTTTGGGTGGAATCTGAGGTCACACTCCTCTTCCCTGCTCCTCTGCATGATCTCGTCTCACCTGAGACCTTGCTTCTGCTCCTGGTAACCTCAGCTCCACTTCCATGACCCAGAGCCAAACTTTATCCAGAAGGATCCGAGAGCAATCATTGCTGTTGGTGGGAACCCGCCAGCTGCTTTTCTCAGGGTTTTGCATTTCTGGCCTCTTGCAGTAGATGCTGTGAGGGTCCAAGGGCCTTCTTACATACTTTCTCTGTCAGCTGCTGAGTCCTTCTCTGGGATCTGGTCTCAGCTGACAGGAGATTTTTGTCCAAGGTGATCTCCTCCGTCTCGAAGGGAGGCACTATTCACGCCCAGACTCATTGTTTTGGGGAAGAGATTCTGCAGATGCCCCAGTTCTGAAATTTCCTGAAGTATAAGCTGAGGCCCTGTCACAGCGTTCCATTTCAAGTTCTTCCGCCTGCCCCATCCTGCTGTCCCCCTTACAGATGTGGCTCTTGAGGGCGATTCTAACACATTTCTTGCATGCTAATCTCTGACTCAGATGTTGCTTCATAATAAGCTCAGCCTAAGACACCTCATTTCTTTTGGCTTCATCTTTGGGAGAAGGAATTGTAGCTCAGAGGGTGGGGCATGTCTAAAGAGCAGTTTCCTTCCGGAATCCACACCACTTATTCAGGTAGCTTCTTGCACAGTCAAAGGGCAGACTTGTGGTCCCAGGTATGCACCTGTCCTGGTGCCATAGAGAGGGAGGGAGGCCCTGGCTTTGAGTTCCATTCTTAATAGTTCATGCGGGTTTGCGAAATTCACAGAAACAGCAACACCCACATAGATTCCCTGAAACACAAACTGTTAAAGCTCTGGCCCCGGTCCCGGAGCCTCCACCCTGCCTCTCCTGGCATGGCTTCCTACTTCCTGGGTGTGGCAGCGAGGCCCTTGCATCACACACTTTGCCCCAGTAATATTACACCCTGGACTGTTATTACCTAGTTAGTGGTACCAGGAGCTCCTGACAGGAGTTTATGGTACCTCCCCGATGTCCAACACTGAGAGAATTGTGGCCAGAGATTCTGCCAATCAGAAATGGCCTCTGAAAACAATTCCTCACTACTACTTCTTGGCTAACATTAAAACAAAATGTACTTGAGGAAATCATGCAGCAGTCTGGTGGCACCCTACCTTGGAGCTCTGCGCCATAAGAGGGGTCCATGAGGTGAGCAAACTCTACGCTGGGCCTCCGGACAGTGCCCACAAACAACTGCAAATTAACAAATCATACATCACATTAGCGCTGTGTCCCTTCCGAGCGGAAGGAACAAGAAGGAAGAAGGTTTAAGCACCCACAAACAAAGGGTTAGAACCAGCTCCCATTTTCCTGCCTCATCATGGAGGCTGCTGAGCCAAATGAGACCATTTCTCATTAATGCCTATGCACTGCCATCATGCTAGGTGGTCATGGTTGCCTCCTGTCCACCAGCCCATGGGGCTCATCTACTCGGATGAGCTCAGGGAGCTCACAGGTGCCAGGAAGTCTTGCTGGTTCTGTGCTGCTGCTGGGGAAAGCCTGGAGAAAAGCTGCCCCTACTCACCCAGAGGGGGAGCTGCCCCTGGCTCCGCACCAGGAATCTCCTCAGGAAACCGCCTCCCTCTGAGGCCCAGATTACTCCTTGCTCTAGTTTTAGGGTCTGCTAGGAAATGGTCACTTTGATTTTTTCCTTCCCTGTCCCCATGAACCAGACACTCTGCTAAGTGTGAAGACTCTTTATGGTAAACAACGCCAACTCTCCTCCACCATGACTGTGCCTAGCGTGAAGTGTTGCTATAGTCAGCCCTTACGTAGCCTGAACTGTCTAGAACAAGCCAGTAACAATCCTTGTTCTGCCTTGGCATTGCCTGTCTTCCTTTTGGTATCCTTTTCTTCTCCATACGGCTGGGCACTCCCAGTCCTGCCACGTGATTCTACTCGGGACTCCACGTTTTGGTGGAGCTTTCGCTCTCAACTGCCCTTGTACTGGGTTCCAGCTGTCCTCACTGTCCTTGGAGCATCTTGTTCCTTGCTGGCTAATACAAAGAAAATAAACCCTGCTAAAAGGCGAGCTCACTGACATGCAGGAGAGGAAATGTACTTTGTCCCTGTTTTGAGGCACAGACTGGGCCTCAGTGCTCAGGTCAGAGCGCTCCAGTTCTTCTCTGAGCATTTAGACTTCCCACATGTAAGGCCTGGGCAAGGGCTCGAGTGAATGTACTTAATCCTGTGTTATGGTTCGAGTGTGAAATGCCCTCCAGAAGCTCATGTGTTTACATACTTGGGTCCTTAGCCAATACCTCTGCTTTGGAAGGTTATGGGGGGAGATGGGGCCTAGCTAGAGGAATTGGGTCACTGAAGGATGCAGCATACAGGTTATAACTAAGCACAAGTTCTGGTCCAAGTTTTTTTGCCTCTTGACTGTGAATGCAGTGCCGTACCCAGATCATATTCCTACTGACCCAGCTGCAAGCTTCTTCTGTCACCAGGCCTTCATCACCATGAGAGATTATACTCTGAGACTATAAGTCAAAATAAACCCCTTCTCCATCAAATGATTTCCTTCCCCTATTTTATGACAGCAGCAAAGAATATAATACACCCATTTTCCTCACCCTTAAGCTGGAGAAGGTGATGCAACATCTAGCCTGAAGGGCACTGTGAGAATTAAATAAAGGAATCCTGAAGAATTTTTATCATACCAATGTAAATTTGTTAATAAATTCATTCTTTCTCTGAATAGTCAGTGAGCATGTTTAGAACCAGACATTATACAGGTATGGGAACATGGCAAAGGGAAGGGGGGGGAAGGATCAAACCTTTACCCTCATATAATTTACACTGAAGAAAATAGAAGGAAGCTAAGCAATGTCAGATAACAAAGTTTAGGAAGAAGAAGGGTGAAGCCAGGGAAATAGATAGGGGGCAAATTGAGATTAGTGCTGGCAAGGTCTCCCTGAGTATGTATCTATGACTAGAAACCAAAATGAAGTGAGAGACCTTATGTTCTATGAGGATGAAGTTGGATACATTCCGTGCAAAAGGCGCAACAAACATGATGGCACTCAGACACTAGTATGCTGGCAAAGAATTAGGACATGAACCCCTATATAGATATATATGGAACCTCATATACTACAGTGGTTTGAATGAGATGTCAGACACATGTCTTCGGCATATGAATGCTTTGTCCCTAGTTGGCAGCCCCGTTTGTGTGTGTGTCTGTGTGTGTGTGTGTCTGTGTGTGTGTGTGTCTGTGTGTGTTGCATGAGGGGCGCGGGCTGCATTCCCGGCGCCTGGATCCCGGTGCAGGGCCCTTTGTTCTGTCCCGCCCGGTTCCCGGTGCGTACCCGAAATAATTACACGGAAACTGTATTCACTTAAATACTGCCTGGCCCATTAGCTCTAGCCTCTTATTGGCTAACTATCACATATTTGTTTAACCCATTTCTAATAATCTGTGTGTCACCATGAGTCGTGGCTTACTGGGAAAGATTCAGTGTGTCTGACCTGGGAGCTTCATGGCGGGCGGCTCTCTCTAACTCTCTCCCCTTCCCAGCACTCTGTTCTCCTTTCCCTGTCTATCTAAGTCCTGCCCTATCAAAAGGCCAAGGCAGTTTCTTTATTAACCAATAAAAGCAACCCAAACACAGAAGGACCCTCCTACACCATGTATGTGTTATTCAATGTTTTATAATCTATTAGTCAAATTGTTTCTGTTGTGATTTTTTGCCATTCTAATTGTCCCAAAATTGGCCAGTAGAATTCCCTTAGAACAGATTATTGAACCCTTTTTGCACACACACACATGCACACACACACACACACACGCACGCACGCACACACACGCACGCACACACACAAACACACACACACACACCAAGGATTCACAGTAATGCTTTTTAAAAACTTGTAAAGGAGTTGGAGCTGGCAACATAGTTCTACACATAAAGATACTCAGCCTAAGTCTGGAGACCCAAGTTTGGTCCCCAGAATCCACATTAAGGTGGAAGGACAGAACTGACTTAGCAAAATTGCCCCCTGAATTGCATATCTGTGATGCCTCCCGTAATAAATAATTAAATAAATGGGGTGGAGGGTTAGAAGCAAAGAGGAAAGGAAAGTCCTTCACAGATGAATGCTAGCTACTAAACATATATACACTGACAGGTTTACAAAATTAGTATTTTGCAGTGAACAATAGAATAAATTATTTGGACAAGCAACATAAATAAGGGATACTAGGCAAAATGTTATTGAGAACAAAAAAAATCTATGCAGACACATGGCATCACATATATGCTCAAATTAAAGTGTCTTCCTGTGGACAGATAAAACTTAGCATCATTAATAATAGAAGCAACAACTATCATGCAGCTTCTGGCCTCCACACATGGGCCATGGTATTCATTCCCCCAACACACATACACATAATAATTATTTCAATTAAAAAAACCCTTTTTAGTGACATTTATGGAAGTATGTTTACCCTCTTTGGCTAATCACTAATACAAAAGCCTTTTTATTCCTGGGGATATATTCCAAGATCCTCAGTGGATGCCTGAAAATAAGGGTATTATAGCACCTATGCAAAATTCATATCCAAAATGCACAATCTGTATTTAATCATGAAGAACCAACCAACCATCCTGAGAGTATGGCTCCTTCTGCAAGGCAACTGGCCCTTACTGTTAGAAAAGTTCACGCCATGAAAGCCAGCAAAAGGTAAAGGGGATTGCTGGAAATCAGAGGAGACCAAAGAGAACTGAGAACCATGTGCAGCTCATGGCTCTTGGGTTCTATTTCTTTTTAAATAATTAAGCATATATTTGGAACAGTTTGAAAATTTTAAATATAGATTATGCATTCAATGATATTGTTAGATGTGTTTTAAATATCTGAGACCTTTGAAGTTTTTTAGAATAGTGCCCACACATCACTGTATGTAGCTGAGTGATGTCACGATATCTACAACTTACATATCATGCATATACGTGTGTGCGCATGTACGTTCATGCGTGTGCATATGTGTCTGAATAGGCTACATGGAAAATGAGAGAGAGAGAGAGAGAGAGAGAGAGAGAGAGAGAGAGAGAGAACCTGCAAAAGTATAGCAGTCAATCATCTCCAGGCTTGAAAGTTTTCAAGGTAAAATATGAGAAAACAAGCAAACAAATCTTTTTCCTTTTTGCTAACAAAAAGGATATTAGGAACCAGACTTTTAAAATCTTTATATAATTAACAAGTTAATTTGAACCATTTTTCTGAAAGCCAAGACACATCATGGAATGATTTTAACTATAAAGTAAACGATTTGATCAGAGGGGCTCAGTGGTGAAGAGCACTGGCGGCTCCTCCAGACGACAGGTTCAACTGACTGTGGTGCACAGCTATCCGTAACTCCAGTCCCAGGGGATCTGACGCCCTCTCCTATGAGGCACACAGATGACGTACGTGCAGGCAAAGCACCCATACACATGTCTCTTTTTATTTACAATTTAAAATGACATAAACTATTAGATATAATCAATGAGAAAAGACAGATCAGAATATGACTGTGAGATCTTTTGACTTTTTCTCTGTTCTCATCCCTGTGTCCAGATCCAAGTAATCTCCCATTTAGGTGCCTTCCCTCTTGATTTGAACTTTAGCTTTCTGATGCCCATTCTTATGTCTTGGCTCAGACCTTGCTCCACTTCCTTTCATCCTGGATGCCTGGTCCTCCTTTCCTGTATGCCTTGCCTAAATTGCTCTGTAGTTGAAATCTGAGCAAACTTTCTAAGATGTAAACATGACCAAAGCAATTCTCTTTAAAAACTTTTTCCTGGGGCCAACAAGATGGCTAAATAGGTAAAGGTGCTGACTATGCAAGCCTGGCAATCTAAATTTGATCCTTGGAACCCACACGAAAGTGGAAGAAGAGAACTGATGACACAATGTTCTTCTCTGACAGTCACACATGTGCCATGGCATGCATTCCCCCAGCACACACATGCACACACACATACACACGCACACAATATTTTAACATAAAAATACCTTTCAGAGCCTTCTAAGAAAGAATGTTTACACTCTTTGGGCTAAGCACCAATACAGAAGCCTTTTTGTTCATGGGAATATATTTTAAAATCCTCAGTGAATGCCTGAAAGTAAGATAGTATTGAAATACATTGCTTTTCCATATATATGTGTGTGTGTGTGTGTGTGTGTGTGTGTATGTATGTGTGTGTATACGTGTGCATGTGCGTGTGTGTGTAAAAGCAGTGTATAGCGAACCAGTATATATGTGCACACACGTATACATGCATATACGTGTGTGCATGTGTATGTGTGTGTGACATAGAATTTAGTATATAGATTAGGTATAGGAAGAGATTGATTTTAATAAATAATTAGAAAAGCACTGTATTAAGTAAAGTTTACTTGGAAATAAACACTGTGATACTGAGATTGTCTATCAATAACTAAGATGACTGTTTAGATGATGTATTAGCTATATTTCACTGTTGTGACAAAGTACCCAAGAAAAATAATTTAAGCAAGGAAGGACTAATTTGAGCTTACGGTTCCTGACTGGAAGGGAAGGTGCAGTGGTCACGGCAGTGCTATCTTGGATCATAGTGAGGCAGCTGGTCCAATTTCATCCACAATCAGGAAGCAGAGAGAGATGAATCCTGACGCTCAGTTTACTATTTTTTTTTCTTTTTACTCAGTTTGGGTCTCCAGCTCACATTCATGATGGCTCCAGTCTTTAGTTAACCCTTCCTGGAAATGCCCTCACAGACATACCCAGTGGCTTATCTGTTTATCTTGAGGGGATTTTAAATGACCTCAGGCTGTCAATGAAGAGTTACCAGAATGGAGGGCTAATGTGTATGGAGAGAATACACTGAGCAAAGGGGTAATTCAAATCCCAGGTGGCACAGGACGGTGCAGGACTCATTAGACATATTCAAAACAGCAGACAATTTAAAACATGAATTACTTATTTCTAGAATTTTCTACTTTATATTTTCAGACTATGGCAGTTTTCATAGCAGGTAATGGAAACTGAGAAATGAAACTATGGTTCATGTAACAGAGGGACTGCTGTATACATCCTGGTCTGGTGTCTAATTTCCAACATCTTCATGCACTGCTCAGGACACGTTTCTGTAAGCCTTTCCCAGATTGCCCAAAGCAATATGATAGAGATACATCCGCAATGGCCTGCATTTGCCTCCTTCTTCACTCTTCCATGCTGGACTGCCTTCAGCGTCCCTTGAAATATAGGCAAAGCGGCTTGTCTTTGGAAACACTCTCTGACTCCACCAAGCCTAAGCTGCCTGGCCACCCCCGCCTTCCCAGAACCCACCGGATGCTTCACTCCAGCGCTTCATCTCCCTTCTTCCTCCTTGTTTCTTTCTTTGGTCTTTGAATGCATGAGTTTTTCAGCAATGGCATTTATGCCTGAAAGATGCTGGTGCTGACGAAACAATCAATGAATGAATGGAGGCAACATAAATAAGAACATCAGTTAGGGTTCTTCCACTGCAAGCACCAGGAATCAACTCTGGCATGGAGAGGAATTTACTCACAGGATGGGCCACGTTATGTGCTTTGGAGTAGAGTTCCCTAGAGAAGAAAGAGCGATGAAAAGACTGAGAACCTGAGCAGTAGAATGTTGACATGAGTCTCTTAATGCCACTCCCATTGAATGAGCTCTAGCTAGAAGGTTGTGACACATTGAACTTGTACCTGTTGTATAGTTTTCATGTAACTTGCAAGGTACTATAGACAGACAGGTACCGTGGAGACTTAACTTGCATTCCGGAAGATAAACAGCAGGTCCTCTGATCTCCTTCTTTCAATGTTGAAGTTTCAGCATAGCTTGTTTGTTTGGAGTCTCTGCTGCATCTTTCGTAGAAGATATCCAAAAGATTCAAATGTCTTGTGTTTATGGACAAAGGCCCCTCTTACATATTTAAACACTCACTATATACTTCTTTCTTGCAGATCATGGGTACTTGAGATGCTTATCCTTTCTCTTCTTTTAAACTTTGTTTCTTTTAAGGCAATCTTTTTATTTTACATACCAATCCCAGTTCCCTCTCTCCCTACCTCCCGCTCCCCTCACCATCCCACCACCCACTCTCATCCACTTCTCAGAGAGGGTGAGACCTCCCATGGGGAGTCAACAAAGTCTGTCTCATCACTTGAAGCGGGACCAAGGCCCTCCCCTGCTTGTATCTAGGCTGAGCAAAGTATCCCTCCATAGGGAATGGGCTTAAAAAGCCAGTTCATGCACTAGAGATAAATGCTGGTTTCACTGCCAGTGGCTTCACAAGCTGCCCAAGTCATACAACTGTCACCCACATTCAGAGGGGCTAGTTCAGTCCTATGGGTTCCCCAGCTGAGATGTTTATCCTTTCTGATGTGAGAAGAAACTTCACTCTCAGTGATCTGGCATCCCGGTGCACTTAACTGTCTCTTCCTTTTCGCCTGCCAACAGTCCAGCTCAAATCAAATCACAAAAGGCCCCACTTCCCACTTCTGCTCTGCAAGCTGTCCTCTCAATGCCTTTACAGGGCCAGCACTCCTCTTCCCGCTTAGAAAGGCTGGTGTGAAAAGGGAAGAGATAATGTGTCTGGAGAAGGGACACCTTATCAGAGTTACAGGTAGATCAAAGTCACATTTGAGAATCCCCAGGTGGGTTGGAAAACACAAAAGTCCCCCTTCTTTCCTTCCTTACCTTCAGTGGACTGTGGCCTTTTTATACTTTATCTTACAGTCGGTCCTTTGTCAACTCCGTGTGCCCAAAGTCTTCAGACCAAGATTCCAGGCCAAAGACACTGCTGCCATCCCAACCCCTTGAAACAAACTGCTTCTTGTATAACAAAGCCAGTGAGATGCTGGAAGGAGCTCGATCACCTTTGGCAACAGGAATAACCTATTTCTCTCACCCTGAGGAGTTCAACTTTGAAAAGCATAAGAAGAATCAGCAGGAAGCTCCACTCCTTCTCCCACAAGGGAACACTGTGGCCACCTTCAAGACAACCAGGAAGCCACTATCTCCCTGTGTTATTTCGCCAGAGAGCTGCTCACTCTGAAACCCACTTGTCCTGACACTTCCAGACTCTTCTTGCCTGCATCTGTAGCAACTCAGGCTCAACTGGGGATGTTTGAACCAGGGCCTCCTGTGGTCAATCCCATACCGATATTCAGCCTTTATGCATCTGGAATGTGCTTTGGCCTCCTGGAGCTCCAGAGGCCATGCATCCGAAGTTCATAAATATTTGAAGATTCCACCTCCACACTCGTGCAGCTGGAAGCCTGTCCCAGAGCAAGCCCAGATGGTTTTGACATAAGGCTGCTTGCTCATTGCTCAAAAATATGATCTGAACCCAACAGCTTACAGAGATACTAAGATCTCACTATGGCTCAGTACTGCAATCTCATCTGGATTCTCCCTTGCCCTCCCCTTTGCTCTCTAACCCTGATGACCCCTGAGCTAGTGCCTAATCTTTTTTCTTGGGCTGAGGTCATAATACTGGAATCATGCCTTCATTTCCTCCCAACCTGCACTGCATGGTTCTCTGGTACCTGGAGTCATCCTACCACTCAGCAAGCAGCAGTTTCTCAGACACCAATTTCCATGAATATATTCATGCTAATGAGTGCCACTACTTCAAGTATTCTTTGAGATGTCTTTGGTGATGCAGTGATCATCATCACCATTGTCATCATTATCATCATCAATAAATGACCATGAATTATATTTGAGTAGCTCTT
>PVIU01008776.1:47631-80917 GCA_004026605.1 Ondatra zibethicus
CCCCCCCCCCGACATCCCACCCCCAGGTCAACAGTTGGCACAGTATCAGAACAAAGAGCATAGGCTTTGGCCACAGAAATATTTGTATTCCAATCCCAACTGAGACTAGAATTTGACTAGGTGTGTTTTTGTTGCTGTTTACTTGGTTGGTTTTGTTTTGTTTTGTTTTAACCTCCTAGCTTGCACGCGTCCGTTCTAGCAACAAGCCTGAGTGGGTCTAGAAGCATTCTTCAGGAGGAATTGTTAGGATGTGACCCAATGTGAGCCAGTCCGTACAAATCCTTGGCTGCCATTTTTCTTGATCAACCATATTTCATTCCACACCACTGAACTCGGTGTCTAGTTCTAGTGTAACTAGACCGTCTGTGTTCTGATTTGATTCATATTTTGCTAACACAGAGAAGAAATCCAAGCCCTTTCTCAGATAATGCTAGGTTGAATTGCTTCTGGCAGGGGAACACAAATTCTTCATACCCTCTCAGCAACTAGTACGTCCCATGTGCTTACAAGGATGTAAAAGTTTAGTATTGCCCATTTGACACCAAGTAACTTTTCCCGTCTTTCTTTCTTTTTTTTTTTTTTTTGTGAATTGAACTTGATTCCAAGCCATTAAAATTCATTTGACAAAATGTCTCCCCTGACAGGTCTTAGCAGCTCTACTGTAAGTGGATGGGCTGACCTGCCAATAGGGGCAGCAAAGTGGAAGAACTAGCAGCTCACAGGTGTTAGCTCCCTAGTCCAACCCTGTGATTTTTGAAGCCTGTTTTGCAGAGATTCTTAGCCTTGTACATATTCAGAAGCAGATTAGGACAACAATAGACAGCCCACTAAGGACCCACACTGTGGCCCTTGTTGGCTATGTTCCTTTACCAAAGGGTAAACAACCATTTTGCTTGTGACTCTATTTCATTTCGGTGACTCCACAGAATTGAAAACCTTTTGCTCTGATGGATGCGAATCAGTTTTAGAATAGGAAAGTACTTAGAGTCACTGGGGAATGAGTATAATCTCCGAAACACATTTACTGCTCACATTCAGATGAAGATTAAGTGATTTCTTTAATATGCATCAACTCTATTAAACTTCATAGGAGCAAAAGCCTTTTGAAATAAATTAGCCAGATACTTTCTGGAAGCAACAAGCATTTGAGGTTAAATTCTCCTATGCCATTACTTGCCCTCTTGTCAATCTAAGGAATGAACCTGATAGAAAGGAGGGGGTGGGGCAAGGAGCCAACTAACTTGTATACAGAGTACATCCCATCCTGTGTTCTAAGCAAGGTGTGAAGCACTGTGACTGTAGCATGTTATTTAACAACTCTGAAATTATTGTCATCAATGTATGAAGAAAAAGATGGAGGAGCTTTTGGATTTTGCTGAATCTTAGTTTCCTCATCTGCAAAACTGAAGCAGAGGAATGCAGAGAGTGGTATTTGCGAAGGCACAAGCAGTCAAAATTCATGGTACTAGAAACCAAGTTTGTGTCCTCCAAAGTAGCTACCAAAGTAAATATTTGAGAATGCAAATTTCATTATGGAAATATTCATGGCAAATATCCCAGGAAATAAAGATAGAGAAAGAGCAGAGGGTGGCAGGGAAGAGAGAGAAACCTGGAATGGAGAAGTAATCTTTCTTATTATTCAGATTATGAATAATCTGGCTACCATTGTGGACAGCTGAGACTTAGTCCCAGTGGGTCCATCCAGGAGACGGTGCAGAACTTAGTACATGGAATGATCACACCTGAAGGAAGAGGAAACTGGGGTACTCTCCCTCCAACTCTCCCCATTGCTGACTGAATGCGCTCCTAGTATGAACCCTTGACCCTTCTCACCTGCTTCTGATCCACCAAAGAGAAGCCTTCAGGTGAAGAGGTGAAAGCGTTCAGAAAATGCTCTCATTGCTAATAAATACAATGGTGAGTGCTGAGAGTAAGCGGCAGGGTGGCGACAATCTCCACTAAAACTTTGAAGGCTGTTCTGGCCACTGTGGTCTGCTGACTCAATATGGATATTTGTGTCTATATGGTTCATGACAGGGCAGTTTCCACATTTGACCATAGTTTCATCTGAAGACCAGTCTCTTTTTATTGTAGAGATCATTTTGAAGACCTAAACTATGGTTGACCGTGTGTGCGTGCGTGCGTGTGTGTGTGTGTGTGTGTGTGTCTGTGTATGTGTGTGTGTGTTGCACATGTGTGAGCATGTTTGTGCATGTGTTTGTTAAGACGGGATATCCCTGGAGCTGCAGTTGTGTAGAAAGATACACTTGCATTTCATGTAATCCATCCCCCTCAACTATGGGCAGTTCTTCTCTTGGCTCTAGGTAAAGGTCCTTGTTCCTGGCATTATGCTTTAGAGATGCCCTCTCTAACCATACCCTGGTTTCATTTTTCTTTAAATATGGCGAAGAGCATGGGAATGTACCTAGAAGATATGCAGGCCTCTTCCCAAGATTCTTCCTTTGATGATGAACAACACAGTTGATGTGTTCTGTTAGCCCTAAGAGGAGGCCAAGGAACGACCGCTTCCAACATACAGTGATGACTCTGGGGCAGATAGACTTCAGTGTTCTTATGCATACACATATGCGATCTAACAACATGCCAGGGAGAAAAAGAAAAGGAAAGGAAAGGAAAGGAAAGGAAAGGAAAGAGACCTAAGGACAGGGACCCATTTTCCATGAAGTTTCCCCTCCCCTGTACAAAAGAAGGATTCAGTATATGGGTTGGTGAATGTTAGCTGTAGATAAAGTGACAATGCATATGATTATAAAAATGAATAAAACATAAATTCTACTACCTTAACAGGAATACAGTTTTTATCTATTTGTTTACTTATTGTGGGAAAAATGTGCTATGTGGTGACTGCAGAGTAACATAACTATTAATATGTCTGATACTGGTCATTCAAAACTTTTCAGAATAAAAGGTTTTCAAATTCTTCTTTGAGTGAGGTATATGATTGCTGGAAAACTCACATAATATTATTAATAACACCATTAGTATGGTATATTATTAGATTAGTAATAATCTAATCACACTGTGGAAATTCCTTCAAGAATATTAGCAAGAAATCACTTCTGTGGCTTCTGAATAAAATCAATCCAATCATGACCAATCAGAGTCATGTTGGCTGTTGGAGAAGGCAGTGTAGAAGAATGCTAGTTGTTTAAGTTCTAATTTCTAGAAGGTTAGTGGTCTCCAATAACCATACAGATGAGAGAAGTGAAGAGAAAGGAGGGTAGGTGCAGGCTACAGTTATTGTTCATCCGCAGACCCAGACATTATTTATTAAATACCTGCTGTGTGTCAGCAATGACATCGTGAAGCATTCACGGTGCACCTTTCTTTTTGGTGTGGAAGTTATAGCACTCACTATATTTGTATTAGCCTCCTGCTGCAAGTCATCTTAACTACGGACCTCCATGGGTTGGGGCGTGTAACCTCCGTCAAGCTAATTAGAGAACTTGTAATCTCTACACCACAGCAATTGGTTAGATTTGAGTACATGTTGCAAGCTGGGCCTATCAGGACTCAGGAAGACTAGCTTAGCTTCAGAATAAGAGTTGCTTTCTCTTGTTGGCGGGAGTTCTGAGCTGGTTTAAGCTTGATGTTCCTGATAACCACATGCGAAGTCAAGGAAAATAGGAGACCTGAGAATCCAACTCACCTAGACAGATCTTGGAAATGCAGTCAGGCAGCTGAGTGGATTCAAGCTGCTACTAAAGGTGAAGCCAGTGGCACGAGCTGGGATATCAGTGTTGGTTTAAGCTAAGTTTTAAAAGGACTTAAATATTTCTACCTGAAAAAAGAAAATAATCATATATAACATGACATGTCTTATAATAGAGGTTATAAAATTTCACTGCTCTGGGAGAAAGGAATAAAAGATACTTCCTTTTCCTATCTGGAGAACTTGGGGGTTCTAAGGATGTGACTTGGATGAATGGGAAGTGATTAAGCAGAAGAAAGAAGACTCTCAGAAATAAGTTTTCTTAGGTTGGTTCTAGAAGATTCACAGGGTTTGATGGCTAAAGAATAGGGTTCTTTTCTTAAGTGAGAGTAGAAAGCCTTTTCCTTATCGAAAAGTCCGGACTTCCTGAAGAAAGAACTGATCCTGGAATTTCTCCAGGTGTTACAAAGACCTTATGGACAAAGGGCAGATTGCTCAAATCTAGAGCAAGCCTTTTCCCCTTCCTTGACACTGGGTTGTTCTTGCCTGCCAAAGTTCTGGCATTGACCAGTAGGAGCCAGGTTCTTTGGGGGGAACAGGTCTTCTCCTTAGCAACTCATTCATTACTTTCTTACTTTGTTGATAATTTCAATAATACCTATGCCAAGAAGGCATTGACTCAGCCTTTTCCTTGCATTTTCTTCCTAAGAGATAAGCTTTTATTTTCATATCATAGGTTGCTTCTGTAATCTTTTATTTATGCATATTTTGCAGGCCCCATTTTCTTTCATTTTTCATCTTATAGAGGGGCATGCAATCAATGGTTTGAGTATTTTGCATAGGTCCCTATTAGATAAATAAACCCCAGGATACTTTCCATTTGAGTCAATTTCCCAATTTGACAACTCCACTCCTGTGGAGTTCATGGAAGACTTTACGGGCAAATGTGCTAGAAAAACACAACAACATGGCTCACTTTGAAGAACACCCAGGTTCATAGAGCCACAGCACCGGAGTGTAGGGGAGTCTTTAGGAGATCGGCTAGTCTCAGAGACAGAGACAGAGAGAAAGAGAGAGAGACAGAGAGAGAGACACACACACAGAGAGAGAGAGAGAGAATTTGGTCTCATGTTCCAGAAAACACAAGAGACCAAGGCAAGGCTCAGGCTGGGAAATGGATTAGCTAGATCAATTATAGAGAATAAGGGGGAAAAACACAGACCTGGGGCTTTTGAGATTTTTGAAGTATCTCCAGCTTCAAAAAAATCTGGTGAATAAATACAACCATAAATATTAACTATGATAAAGCCCAGGGTACATGTATTCCACAGTTTTGTTTAATTTTTTCCATAGACTTAAGAGCATACAATGTGTGCTTGGTGGTGGCGGCGTACGCCTTTAATCTCAGCATTCGGGAGGCAGAGACAGGTGGCTTCTCTTAGTTTCAGGATAGTCAAGGCTACACAGAAACCCTGTCTCAAAGAACCAAAAAAGTTAAATTAAATTAAAAAGAGCATACAATATGCTACTTTAGCAAACCTGCTCTAGCATCTGCATCTCTCTTTTTTGAGCATTTTATTAAGAATCTTCTGAAAACTTTTTATTTTCCACTGTGACAAGCTCTATTAGAGGATGCAAAGTTGGTAGTTACATCTTTATGGTGAGTACACACACACGACAACTATCATCTCTACCCGTACACTGTGTTAATCGGAACTGAATTTCCCAGGTTAGTGTGTGTGTGTGTGTGTGTGTGTGTGTGTGTGTGTGTGTGCATGCGCACAGATGCGTAAGCATGTAAGTGTGTATACTATTCAACTAGGAGGTCTCTAAAAGAAGCAAGATCTTCTGTAGGCAAGTAGAATCTTCCAGGAAGGCAATCCCCAATTCCCCATAAGAAAAGAAGGGAAGTCTATTCAACGTGAGGACCTAAGCATCTGAGATAAAGGATAGCTTCTGGTTACAGCACAATGAATATAAAATAATGGCAGGATCTGGACACTCTTCCCTCTGTATGATGCATTTTTTTCTAACTGAAATTCCATGCAATTGTAGCACTGAGGCCTGCAATGCTCTATAGCTCCAGGAACCTGCTATGGAACTGTACTCCAACTTATTGCAACACACCTAATTTTGTAAGGCCAGTGATATGACATTTGTATTTCATCTTCTCAGTGGAGTTGCATTAGCACCAACAGGTCCGCTAGCGTGTGATAGACAACATGAATTAGCACTGGAACAGAATTATATGGGAAGGCAAGCATCAGAAACTCTGACGGGAGAGAAAGAGAGACAGAGACACACAAATAGAGCTTTTTGCAGTACCATATTTCTCCTGCAATTCTTTCAAGACTAAGTAAGAAATTTAATGTGCAAATAATGCAACATAAGTTGCTACAGTTGTTACTTTACATCTATCTTGGGTCTCTGGCCTTAATAAGTATGTGAGTTCCTGTTAGCTTTTATGACTAAAATGCAGCTCAGAAAACATAAGATAAGGAGTTCAAAAATAGAATTTGAACACCAGCACTGTTATTAATTAACCACATGACCTTGGGTTAGTCCAGTAATCCTAACAATTCTCATCAGAAGTACCCAGAACATTCCAGGATGTCACAACCGCAGAGGTGTGTCTCACATAACTAGCTAACGATGGTCGAGCACTGAAGCTTGGATGCATTTTGAAAGACATAAACTGTAAGGGGAATAGACACAGAGAGAAGGAAGGCGGAAAACAGAGAAAGGGTGGGCGGACAGGAGCAGTGCACAGTGGAGATATGTTTAGGAATGTCAAAACAAGCCTCTTTGATTGCTGCATCTAATATATTCTAAGAAGTATAATAAAAACAAAATACATAAATTAGATTATTTCAAATTTATATTAATAGTCAGATGATTCTTGTTTCTTGTATTATGTTATGAAGAGAGAACATGCTAGGCAGCCATAGACAGAATAATGGGCACTGAGAATGAATGATTCACCATCTCCTGAACAGGTATGAAGGGGTCTGAAGGGAACTTAAAGCCATATGATAGATATGACCATTCAATGTTAAGAAGTAGTATCTGAAATGTCCTTTCTATGTTAAAATTGCGAAAGCAATGCCTTATGGAAGAGAATGTAAAATGAGCATTAATTTTCAACTACTAAGTTAGGTGGGATGCATTGTCTTAGATCAGTGGCTCTCAGCCTGTGGGTAGTGACCTCTCTGGGGGTTGAATGACCCTTTCACGGGGTCACCTAAGACCATCAAAAAACATGGATATTTACAGTATTATTCATAGCAGTAGTAAAATTGAATTGAAGTAGCAATGGAAATAATTTTATGGTTGGGGGTCACCACAACTTGAGGAATTGTATTAAAGAGCCACAACATTAGGAAGGTTGAGAAATACTTTCTTAGATCAATGTATCCAAGTTTCCAGGGTGAAATGTTCTTTTCCCTGAACTGGAAAATTGTGTGAAACTCTTAAACTACACTCAGCCAAAGCAGACGGTAAGTGCCCTATCAACATTAGTTATAATGATGGTAGATTTTTACAGAGCCCGTGAGTTGTGATAGCATAAATGTTTATACAGTATTCCATTTTTAATAACAATACTGTGAGGAAAGGCAAGAAAAAAGAGATTTTATGCTGCACAAAGTGAAAATGGCTTTAGGTGCATTTCTGTCTATGATGCAACAGTTATTTCAAAATTAAAAGAGAGGCAAATTGATGAAGTGAGTGGATTTTTAAACTGCTCTGCAGTTTATAATAAGAGGTAAATACTCTATACATTCAATATTTCATTATTGTAAACAATAAGAAGGGGTTTGTTTATATTTCTTTCAGTTGGTTTGCTTACTGCCTTATTAAATGTACCTGTAGAATGAAAGTACCGAAAACTTCAAGATTCATTTGCCCCCATAATAAGCCTATCAAAGAAATTTTGATTGCCTATATTTTCCCTTCTATATTCAACCTCAGAGAAACAGACTTAGATCAATTACAATCTTAGTCCCAGGTAAGCTCTGGTTGACTTCGTTTTCTAAAGGTGTCTGCAGCAACCTGTTCTTGCCTGCTTATCAACAATACAACCTACACCCCTTCCACTAGAGAGCTGCAATCTCTGGCCTTTCCCACTGAAACCGAGCAGGACTGTGACTTCATTGCAATTGACACAATGGGACTAGGTCAGTAAAAGTGATGTCCTTCCGCACTGATTCTAGAATACTAATGTTAGAGTCCTGGACTACCATGCTGTAAGGAAGCCCAAGCCAGTCCCCATGCCCAGATGGGCACATAGGGAAGCCCTGAGACCACATAACAATAAGGACTCCAGAGAGTAATGCCTGAAGCAATATGTGATTGCAGCCTCATGACAGATACCGACCACAAACATTTCCAGATACAATAAAACATAATAAAATTAAAAAGAAGCACAGGAGACCTTAACACCCGAAACAATCTTGAGCAAAAGTAGAAAAAAACCCAGAAACATTACAATACCTGGTTTTAAGACATCCCTCAGAACCATAATAACTCAGCCAGCTTGATATTAGTGTATCAGCAGACACACAGAGCAATGGGATGAAATAGATGTCTCGGAAGTACAGTCAAACATCAACAGTCACGTGAGCTTTGAAAGTGATGCCAAAAACTTACACTAAAGAAACGACAGCCTTCTCAATAAAGGCACTAGGGAAATAGTGTATCCATACACAAAAGGTTGAAACTTAACCCCGCCATTCACTCCATAAAAGAATCAACTCAAAATAGATCAAAGACCTAAATGTGAGACTTAAAACTAGGAAAGTACTAGAAGAAAATAGAGAGCAAGCACTTGAAGACACTGACATAGACAATAATATTTGGACATGACCTCCAAGCACAGGAAGACGAGTGGAGTTTGAACAAGTTTCTTCATAGAAGAGAAAGCAATCAGTGAAGAAGAGAAAGGTTTTGGCAATACTTCATCTGAATAAAAGTTACTATCCATCACATATACCAAAGAGACAAGTAAAAAAGCCTCAACAAAAAGCAACTAATTAAAGAACGGATAAACTGATAGGAATAGACAGTTCTCAGAAGAAGCACAAACGGCCAAAGCGCACGTGAAAGGTGCTTAGCAGTTGGGGAGATGGATGCGTTAGGAAAGGACCTGCTGCACAAGTGTGAGGGTCTGCATTCAGAATCCAAACACCTACGTAAGAACTGGCACAGCTTAGCCGGGCAGTGGTGGCGCACGCCTTTAATCCTAGCACTAGGGAGGCAGAGGCAGGCAGATCTCTGTGAGTTCAAGGCCAGCCTGATCTACAAGAGCTAGTTCCAGGACAGCTAGGGTTTTTACACAGAGAACCCCTGTCTCGAAAAACAAAAAAACAAAACAAACAAACAAACAAAAAACCTGGTATGGCAGCACACATAGAACCCCAGTGCTGAGTGACAGAGGCAGGCAGATCCCTGGAGTTCTTGGGCCCTAGCTGAATTGACAGGCTTCAGGTTAAGCAAGAGATGCTGTGTGAAAAATACAATTCAGAGAACAATGAAGGAACATACTCCACACAGAACTTTGGTCCCCTCAAACATATGCACAGAGATACACACACTCATACGAACATACATACATCACACACACACACACTAATATTCTTAATTATAAGGGAAATGGAAATCAAAATTACAATGAGGCATTATCTTGCCTGAGTTAAAATTATTATTATTATTAGTGTGTATGTGTGTATGTTGTTTGAGGCAGAGTTTCTCTGTGTAACAGCTCTGGCTGTCCTGGAACTTGAAGACCAGGCTGACCTTGAACTCATAGAGATTCACCTGACTGCCTCTTGAGTGCTGGGATTAAATGCATGTGCCACCATACCTGGCTTAAAATTGTTATTATACAGAATGAATAATAGCAAATTGTGGCAAAGATGCAGAGAAAAAAGTACTCCTCTACTCTTGGAGAGAATATAAATTAGTACAGCCATTCTGGAGAACAGGGAGGCTCATAAAAACTGAAAATAGATCTACTTCATGATCCAGGTATACAACCAAAGGAAATGAAATCAGTATGCCAACAAAATATCTTCATGCCACAATCAACCCAACTGCCTGTTGAGGGATGAATGGAAAGAAGGAATATTATTCAACTATCAGGAAGAAAAAACTATGTCCTTATCAGGAAAATGGGTAGAACTGGAATTGTATTTTATGTGAAATAAGTTACATACAGAAAGGTAATTACCACATAGTCTCTCATAAGTGGAAGAAGTTTTTTTTTTTTTAAATTCATCTACTTATTTTACATCCTTGCCACGGCCCTCCCCCATTTCTCCCCTCCCAGTCCCTCTTCCTCATTCTCCCCTCTGGCCCTCATCCCCTCCTCTTCCTTCTCCATCCAGGAAAGGGCACATTTCCCATGAGTATCAACAAAACATGGCAGATCAAGGTGCAGTAAGTCTAAGCACCTCCCCGTGTGTTGAGGCTGAGCAAGGCAACCCAGTATGAGGAATAGTTTAGGAATCCCGCAGAGAAGGAGGAGAAAGGATTGTAGGAGCCACAGGGGTCAAGATCTCCACTTCTTTTATAAACCCTAAATGTAAATTTGTGACTACCAGAGGTTGGGGAGGAAAAGGGATGGGTTAATAAAGATATGGCATTTTTGATCAGTACATATATTGAAATATTATACTGGATCACATTAATTCATGCAATGGATTCATGCTAATAGTAATAATATGGCTAAAATGACTAGTGGATTAAGGTAGGTTTGCCTGCAAACTGTTGCATAGCAATTTTAATGAAACGTACAATATTGACCTATAAAGGACTCAGAATAATGTAATGAGATAGCCTGTGAGTCCTGGCTGGCCATTTCTCTAAACTTTTTCCTGAAGCTACTTTGAGCTGACTGATTTCATATTTGCATATTTGTGAAACTTTTAAAAATAGACGGTTCCTATCCCTATCTCAACCCCCAATAAAAAATTAACTTGATAGCACTAATTGTTCGCCAGAGAAAATAAATTGTCTTCTAAATTTGGTCATGGGCATGAAAGTGCTTCATGCAGATTCTGCTGTCTGTACCGTAAAGGCTCGAGGAAACCTCTGACTCAGCCCCGCTGAGCTTCCCTTTCCCTGGTGTTAGCCGGAGAACGCACAACAAAACCGCTAGAAGCACCCGTGCACGAAATAAAAAGGAAAGCGCTTTATAAACGACCCAGATGCAGATCATAAAGCTGCAGTGTGTTTACACTTTCAATATATGTGGCTCACTGTCCCTTCTCCTGCTTCAGCTGGGAAACACAGGTGACACCCTCTTTTCCAAGATACGCACTTGAAAAGTTGTTGTTAATGATCCATTGCCTGAGTGGCACAGGCTCGTCCATTTCTCCAGAATAGGGACCGCATCTGTCTGCTTTATTTTTCTCACATTAGCCGTATAATGCGGCTTTATGTTTAATATTTTTTCCTACGCAGATGTACAGAAATCTGGCCCAGTGTTAAGCCTAAGAGAAATAAGGGAGGGAATGCCCAGCTTGGATTCTACAGGAGGGGTCATTACAGAAAGACCAAGAGGGTCTCATTAGGCGGTAGTTTTGCCCTCGGGGCAGCCCCGTGGCATGCCCTCTAAGGAGAGCTTTACAAGGGTTCTATAGTGCCTATCCTGAGACTTTTGGAACTAATATCCAGATGTCCATCTGCTGCATGGACACCGAGAGCATTGTTTGTGATGAGAGGATGATGTGTTCCCGGTTTCTATTCATTGGCTGTGTACGGCTCCTGTTTCCTTGGGGAATTAGAGCTGGGGTCTTGGGTGTGGAAATCCCCAAAGAGCTAGAGACATAATTTTTGGTTTTCAAATCTCACATTCAGCTCAGCCCCTAATTGCCCACAGAATTTCTGTTTACCATGCAAGGATAAGGGACCATATGAGCTTTCTTTTTCCTTTTTTTTCTTTTTCTTTTCTTTCTTTCTTTCTTTTTTTTTTTTACCTATAGGCTGAGACCTCCTTGCAGAAGGCTGGCAATCTCGCCTTGGGGGATATTTCGCAGCTCATTATTTTTTCTCTTTAGCTATGGTAGCCCCACTTCTGCTCATTAGGCTCCGTTCACTACATTATTGCTTTTCTTTAATGTGGCCGCTCTATTAAATGCCCTTACCTGGCAAAGCCCCCCAGTGTCCCGAACGAGGCTCTGCTCTCCCGCTTTCATGGCTTGGTTTGGACAGCATTTTAATAAGCGTGGCACAAGCACCAGCGTCCCGCATTTCCCCAGCCACAGAGCCCCTCTGCAGCAGGGAGGGGGATGTCACAGTGCTCGAAGGACATGCCGCTTAGTGTTCAGAGGTTCCTGAAGGCTTTCACAGAAACGCAATGAGGTAGACCAAAGGAACGGCTCTTAGCAGAAATATCGGCGTCCCGTTTATTCAGCGCTACCAAATATCAAAAGGCAATTGATTAAATATTGATCTGACAACCTCTTGAAAGGGAACAGGTGCTTCTCACAATCTGGCAAGAAAACAGGGTCAGGAACACCAAATGCCGGTACTGCAAAAGCGTGTTTGTGAAATCCCCGTGTCTTCTTGCCATGATTAAAAGGCTTGTTAGTCACGGGTGAGATGCAACGGAGGGTATGTGCTTGAGTGTCACTTCACATTAAGCTGCATGAAATTCAGGTTTCTTCTTTACAGAGTCCCTCAAACTGACCAACCAGTGCAGTTGCCTTGGTGGTTTCAATGAGCTTCTTTGGAATTTTTCTCAAGGTCAGTCCTGGACCTGAAATAGTCTCCAAAGAGTCTTTTGGAGTTTTTGTTTTCAAGTACAGAAAGCTAGCTGATGACTCACAAATAAGACTTGCCTGATTAAAACACACAAATGTGTACACATGTGTGCAGGAACATGCGTATGTAAGTGGGACAGCTCTCACTGAGACGTCTTTGGAAAACAACTCTGCATCCCTTCTTTCCCTCTCTCCCATCCTTGCCTCCTCCTCTCTTTAGGGCTTTCATGGACTCTCACCTTTATATCTTTTTGTGTCCACATGGGTTTTCCTTTTGCTTTTCCAGAGCTCAGAATCATCAGCTCATCAGCTGTGACAGACTTGGCTTTCCTTGTTTGTTTGTTTTTTCCTTTCTGGTACTGTCTTCTGCTCCCTAATCACTGGCTTCCAACCATTCCCGTAAGCTGGGTGGCAGTCCGAACGTGATTATCCTTGCCCTTGTATGTGCAAAGTCGATGCTAGCCATCCACATGCTCATCATTTCGGTTGAGATCTGTGCACCGCCAGTACTACACATGGTAAATCGAATTGTTGTTTAAAATGTCTTCGGAAAGATTATACTGCGATTTAGCGTTGAAATGAAAAGATATCATGTACACAGAAAGGCATGTAAAGAAAGCGATGGGCATAAATTTCATATTAGCAAAGCAAATATTCATCATTGGAGGGATGGCATCAATTTCATATTTTCTTGCAGATCAACAGCAAAACACTTTATAAGAAGAAAGGAAGACACCTACAAGTAGATGAAGCTACGTTATATTTTGCTTCTGACATATAAGGAAAGGGGTTGTCATATCTTAAAACGAACAACGGAACTGAATGCAGAGAAATTGTCAAATATTTCAGAACACACAAAGGAAGTTTCAAAGCCCCAGAAAGCTCATGTGACCAATTCAGATGTCAATTATTAATACAGCGAACATCGGTTAACATGTGCTACTCAACTTGTCTATATGTGCATGTGTGTGAAGATCATAGGTCATCTTGGGTGCTTTCCTCAATTGCTTCTTCACCTCATTTTCTGAGACCAGGTCTCTCACTGAATCTGGGGTTCAGCTCGTTCTTTGGGAGACTGATAAGTTAGTGAGTCTCGGGATCCATCGGTCTCTGTTTCCCAGTGCTGGGATTACAGGCACACATCATTTTACCTGTTCTCTTATGAGATTGCTGGGAATCCAAAATCAGACCCCCATGTTTGCTTAGTAAGCTTTTACCCACTGAGCCATCTTCCCATATTCCTGCAAACTATTCAGCTCCTAGCAATGTTTGTTTCAGCGAAGGGATTATTAATGCTGCTGATAAAGCACCAGAGTCTAATGTTGTGAAATGACTGTCAGCATCTTAGATGCAATACTTCTGAAGTTACACATCACCCTGTTCTTGGGTGCACCATGAACTACTGTGGAAACCCACAAACACTGACAGGTCTGAGTTTGAAAAATCTCAAAAGTTAGATTTTATACAAAGAATGCTATGAATGTGTATTATCTCTGCTTCCTTGTGATGTGTGTGCACTTTGCATAGTTAAAAAGCTACTTCTCTATATGAAAAATTAGAAGATAATGGGCTGGTGAGATGGCTCAACAGATAAAAATCCTTAGCACACAAGCCTAAACAACCCGAGTTCAGTCCCTGGAAGCCATGGGAAAAAAGGAGAAAAGCAGTCCTGAAAAGTAGTTCTCTGACTTCTACATGAACACTCCAGCACACGCATGCCTGCAGCCACCACCACCCCCACACACATGCACACACACAATTGAGAAGTTCTATGATTTTGCTTTTTAAAAAAGCATTATACCAGCTTAAGTGGATGTGCTGAACAGTTTTATGTCAACTTGACACAAGCTAAAGTCATCTGAGAGGAGGAAACCTCAGTGAAGAAAATGCCTCCATAAGATCAGGTTGTGGGCCAGCCTGTAGAACATTTTCTTAATTGGCGATGGATGGGAAGGGGCCCAGAACATTATAGGTAATGCCACCTCTGGCCAGGTGGTACAGGGTTCTATAAGAAAGCAGGCTGAGCAAGCCAAAGGAAGCAAGCCAGGAAGGAGCACCTTTCATGGCCTCTGCATCAGCTCCTGCCTCCAGGTTCCTGTCCTGCTTGAGTTCCTGTCCTGACTTTCTTTTCCGACAAACTCTGACATGGAAGAGCAAGCCGACTAAACCCTTTCCTTCCAGGTTTCTTTAGTCACTGTGTTTCATCGCAGCAACTGTAACCCTAACTAAGACAGTGGAAGTGCTTCTCTGCTTTTGAAAATGTTTTGTCACATCTATGTTGAGAATTCTCTACCATATGACTCAGCTATACCACTCCTTGGAGTACACCAAGGACTTGCCATCCCACTCCATACATGCTTGCTCAGCCATGTTGCTACGCTATTCACAAGAGATAGGAAACAGAAACAACCCAAATGCCCCTCAACTGATGAATGGATAATAAAAATGTGGTACATATACACTATGGAATATTATTCAGCTGTAAATAAAAATGAAACCATGAACTTTGCAAGTAAATGGATAGAACTAGAAAAAATCATACTGAATGAGGTAACGCAGATCCAGAAAAACAAACATTGCATAATCTCTCCCATTGCCGACCGCCAAGTCTTCAGATGTGAGAACATACCCTGGAGTAACTCCAAGAAAAAGGAAAGTGACCGTTGGGAATGTCTCAGGGACCTTCTGGATTGAACTAACTGATATGGGAAATGGGCAGCACCATTCTGTATCCTGTGGTCATGGTCTAGGTAAAGAGGAACAAGGGAGGTGAACAGCAGTCATCTCTCTGTGCTTGTTGACTATGGATACAATGGCCAGCCGTCTCATGTTCTTTCTACCATCCTGTCCCTGCTGTATGGATTGTACCCTTGAATGTGGGCCAAAGTATTTCCTTCCTCCCTTCAAAAACACATTTGTACCGGGGGGGGGGTGGCACATGCTTTTAATCTCAGCACTTTGGAGGCAAAGACAGGTGGGTCTCTGTGAGTTCAAGGCCAGCCTGGTCCACAGAGTGAGTTCCAGGACAGCCGAGACTGTTACACAGAGAAACCCTGTCTCGAAAAACCAAAAAAATGAAGAAAAAAAAAGTTTGCTACATCTACTTGTTAAACTAGGGCAGACATTTTTTGTTTTGTTATTAGTGTGTATTAATTGTGCACAATAATGGGTATCATTATACCATTTTCATATATAGCACTTTGGTCATATGTAGCCTCCCTCCATTGCCGGCCTTATTATCTTTTCTGCTCATTTCCTTCCTGTTCCCCAATAAGCCCCCTCCCTGCTTTTTTGTTGTTTAGATTGTTGTTTAGATTCCACATAAAAGGGAGAACATGAAATGGTTGTCTTCCTGAGGTTGGCTTATTTCACCTAATATGATAGCTCTAGTTCCATATATTTCCCTATAAAGAATATAGTGTTGTTTCTCTTAACAGCCAAATTACATCCCACTGTTTGGTGGTATCTATAATTGTAAGCTGGCTACAATTGCTGTCATCTTAGATGTAATGAAACACAGAATGGCCAATATAATATTAACAGAAAATATGGGAGAAACTTCATCCTCACTTACTTAAGATATTTGAGAGTTCAGACTCTATCTCTCACTCCACTGACTGGAGTGCTAACAATTGTACACTGTCCAGTATGGTAAGATGCTAACCTTCTATGTGCAGCTATTCATGTAAATTTGAATTAAATTTTATCTGCCTTTTCATGAACTACTTCAAATGACTTTCTTCTTTGTATTACATTATTGCTGGATATTTTAGCACAGAAATTCACTTTCTGTACTAAATATTTTTTGGTTAATTGTCCTAACTTCTTTCCCCCAAAAGATTTTCCTGAAGTGAATTCATTTTTCAGATTTTCCCACTGTTTCACACATAGTAGGATCTCACCATCATGCCTTTAATACTTAATATGTGCATCCAGAAAGATTGACTATTATTTAGAAGGTCAATATTTTCCTGAAGAAACTAGCATTTGAGGGGAGATTTGAAGGATAAACTAGGGGCAACAGAGGTATATTGCAGGAGAGAGAGGATTCTAACTAGAGAGGGTATCCAGGAGAGAGCATGCAGCTTGGCAGGGAGTGGAAAATCAATAGATCTGGAGATGGAGGGAGGTGGGGAGTGAGGGTTCAGCAAGGAAACAGTCGTGATGGGCTGGGTAAGCCTCGCTGGGATTTTCTATTTCCTCCTGAGGGCAATGGAAGAGCAACTGAAAATTTTATGCTTATTTTGAGCTACCTTAAAATTTTCAATGAAATGAATATTTGTTTTTATTTCTGAAAAGCATTTGAAGGAGAGTCCCTGAAATTTTGAGTAAAGCATTCCTTCATTTAGCCAGGATCTATCTGCATGGAAGTTTCTTTTGTATTTGACCAGTATTTCTTTCTGTAGTGCTATATATATTTACATTTTTATTATTGTTTGGGTGACTTAAATTTATTACTATTATTTATGCTTTTCCTATGTAGTAGTGAAGTCTTAGGGAACAGGTAAGACCCCTGTTTTACGTGTTAACCTGACTATTATTTAAGTAGTTTGAAAGAGAAGTCTGATCCAAACAATAAACAAGGACTGTTTACTGGAATCACCTGAGCTCCCAGGGAGATGGGATAGCTGTCTGGAGTCTTCTTTCCTTTGGAAAAATGAGTCTATATCCTATTACTTTGTGTATTAAAAAACCTGAGGATGTATGACTTTTATTTGTAAGAATACAAATACATGGAAAACAGTCAAATCATTGAAGTGAGTCTAACAACTTACCTATATTCAAATAACCAAATATTTTTAAAGATATACATAGATCTAATCTACTACATGGGAAGTAGAAAAAGACAAGATCTCCTGAGCATGGGGACCTTGGGGAGGGTTGAAGAGGAGGGAAGAGGCAGGGAGAGGAGCAGAGAAAAAATGTAGAGCTCAATAAAAATAAAAACAACAACAACAACAAAAGAATTTGAACTTAAAATTTCTTTCATGGGCTTTTGTTTTTGAACCTTATTCCTCAACTGGTGGTACTATTTTGAAAGGCAATAGACCAATGGGATTTGAGGCCTAGCTGGAGAAAGTAGGTCACTGGGGATGGATACTCAGGGATAAATTTAACCTGGCTCCTTCCTACTATCTTTTCTCCAGTGAGGATTTCTGCCACTATGTAGCTGCTCCACCATGACTTCCTCACCATTGTAGACTGAAATGCTCTGAAACAGAAACCAAGATAAATCTTTCCTCCTGAAGATATTTGTCACTCATTTGATCACAGCAAGGGGAACAGCAACTGCTCCAGCTCTTGTCTCTTTTCTGGTTGCCCCTGGAGATCCAAGCTGTACTTACTATCTTGATCAAATATCCTGGTCAAGTAGATATAAAATGTAGACTTGTGGGACATCCTTGACTCTTGCCATACTTTAGGCTCCTCAGCCTCTGCATCACCTAGCCCAGTGCTGCTGCTTCCTAAGACTTATTGCATCTTCTCTCAGTCCTTTAGTTACTGCCACAGTCTGTATCCCAATCACTTCCTGGATCTAGCTCCCTGTTCCTGAAATCTGGAGTAATATTACAAAATTAAAATCTAATCCTATGATTACTCTGCTTAAAATTTCTAAATGACTCTTTACTGCTTCCAGGAAAATACTCAGGCTTAAGAAAAGATTACAGAAGGTCTTCATGATCAAAACTCTGCTCACCTCTCTAATCTTCTCTCTCTCCTCTCATTAGATTTCCTCATGCCTCCTCTTCATCTATCAGCAGACATGGCAAATTTTAACTTCATCTTGTACAGCTTTTCCTCTTGCCAGGCTTAATTCTCCATCTTTGTTTGATGGGTCTGCAAAGTTCAATCTGCATAGCTTTTATCTAGCTCAGCCATTATTGGTTTCTAGGTTGCTATCCCTCAATACATGATTTTGTTATAACATTTAAGACTTGATGTGAGGGGCAAGAGCCATGTCTTAGTAAATAAGAACATGCGCCATTCCTTCTGAGGCTCCTATTCACAGGACCTAAGTCTGATTCCCAGTACCCAGTAGTTGGCTTACAAGTGCCTATAGCAGCGGCTCCAGGGAATCTGGTACCCTCCTCCTCTGGCTTCTGAAGGCACCTACACTTGTGCGCATAGTCACACACATATGTAAACATATAATTAAAAATAAATCGAGTAAAAATACGTTAGCTGGGTGGTAGTGGCACATACCTTTAATTTCAGCACTCCAGAGGCAGAGGGAGGTGAATCTCTGTGAGTTCGAGGCCAGTCTGGTCTACAGAACTAGTTCCAAGACAGCTAGGGCTTATAGCTAACCCTTTGACTAAATGTGGGCTTCATAAGTACAAGTTGGTTACAGTCATCTGTGTAGGTGCAATGTCAGCCATAATCCCAGACACATAAATAAAGCACCCCAAAATTATTTGTTAAAAGACTGATCCTCTTTTGTTTTCATATAGTCAAAATGGCTATCAAAATCCATCAGGACTGTATATCTACCTTGGGAATGAAAAGTTAGTTAGGTACTTCCCAGCTAATAGCAAGCCCCACATTCAGACTTAGGAGACAAAGGAGCCAGGACTACTCTAGGACAGTTAATTGAAGATGTGGTCCTGGTAAGCAAACATAGAGAGTGAGAGTGTGGGACACTTAGTTCATTACCAATCACAGCAATCTGTGAGTGCAATGTAATTATAGCATCCACTTATCTCTATTATTTATTTATTTGTAGTACTAATAAAACAAAGAAATTTTGGAGCTAGTTTTAAGAGCATGTTTGTTATAACAAACTTACTCTAAATAGATACAGAAATGAAGCTAATGGAAAATAGAGGCAAAGAAACGATATCTCTGTGTTTTTTCTGATAGATTAATGTGGATAATAGATAAAATATAAGATTAAAGTATTTTAGAACGTAGCAAGTGAAAACCAATAAAACTCTTCTAGGGGAACAGAAATAAAGTAGAAACTCAAAGCAGTAATTATACAAAAGTTATAGGCTTCCTTGCCAGTAGACTGCTATCAAGAATTGGGCTTAATTGGGTCTGGAGGTGGGGTTCATCTATTTAAGACTGCCTAATAATTAGGACTGTTTGAAGTGCTCTATGACTATATCAGCGGACTGATGGTATACCAGTGTCATTGTAAGATGAGAACTTTTGGAAAAGCTGTGTTAGGCTTGGGCCCTAGTGTGTCAGGTGGAGCCACTTCTAAACTACCAGTCAGAAAATAAATGACAACATTATAGAGAACAATAAGTTGTCTGCCCCCCAAATTCCCATGCAACACAGTTCTGAAACGCATAATCCCGAAACATGAAGGCACAAATATGAAGAAATGTTGACAAACAGCCTTTTTGAAGAAATAAACAAAAATGAAATTAACATAAATAATAAAAATGACTTTACTATTAATATATGCTCATACAAGAGGTAGGAAAGAGTAATATGAGAGAGAGCAGATACTTAGGAAATATAAGTTCAAAAATGACTAAAACGAAATAAGAGCACGTGGAATGAAATGTGTCATTTAGCAAACTTGGAAATAAAAATACAATTCTTAAAACAAACAAATCAATGAAAGAGATCAGTTCTGGGTCAGATGGGGTCAATAGGAAAACTAATGAATGGGAAGGTAGTTCTGTGGCACATACAGAACCCAGTACAGAGACAGAACAAGATACAACAAGAGCAGGCGGAGAGAGACTAGGTGAAGGGGCCAACATATGTGTAATTGGAGTTCAAAACAGAATTTCCTAAAGTATGGTGAAGATGGGTAAAAAGCAGTTAAACTCAAAGTCATGCCAAATTCTTAATGATAAGAAAAACAAAGTCAGGCAGATTGTCCTGAAACCTCAGGACATTAATGACAAAGTGAAAAAATTAAAAGCTATAAGAATAAAAAGACCATTGAAAATGAATTGAACCCATGATATATTTTCAGCTAGAAGATATGTCACACACTAGATCTTCAAACTGATAAGGTAAGGCAACCTTCAACTTAGAACTTCATTTTCAGATAAAATATCATCTCCTGGTGAAAACAAATACAGACATCTTCAAGAGTAAAGAAATCATAAATGAATCAGGGGGATATTCCATAACTGAACCCAGAAGAGTGAGGAAAGAAATACCTACAGTATAAAATGGTAAATTTAGCTAACTAGCATTATTTTTTAATGTAATACCTATACATTATGTGCTTTTAAAATGATGTAACTAAAATCCTAGACAAAGAATGGAAGTAGAAAAAAGCATTCTGAGTAAGGTAACCCAGACCCAGAAAGAAAAGCATGATATGTACTCACTCAGAAGCAGCTATTAGACATAAAGCAAAAGATAACCAACCTATAGTCCATGACCCCAGAGAAGCTAGGTCACAAGAAGAACCCTAAGAGAGACATACATGGATCCCAATGGGAAGGGAATTTGACAAGATCTCCTGAGAGAATTAGAAGCATAGCCTGGAGAGGGGAGAAGAGGAAGGGGGAGGAGAAGATGAGTGAACGGGGTGGCTGGAATGGGGGAAGGACAGAGAGGGAGAGCAAGGAAAGAGAAATCTTGATTGAGGGAGTCATTATGGCGTTAACAAGAAACCTGACACTACAGAAATTCCCAGGAATCCACAAGGGTGACCCTAGCTAAGACCCTAAGCAACAGTGGAGAGGGTGCCCGAACTGACCTTCCCTGTAATCAGATTGATGACTACCTTAATTGTCATCACAGAAACTTCATCCAGCAACTGACAGAAACAGATGCAGAAATCCAAAGCTAAGCACTGGGCCTAGCTCCCAGAATCCAGTCTAAGACAGGGAGAAGTGATAATACGAGCAAAAGGTCAAGACCATGATGGAGATACCCATGGAAACATGACCTGAACTCATAGGAACTCGGTATCTCTGGACTGACAGCAGGGGAACCAGCATAGGATCAAACTAGGCCCTCCAAATGTGGGTGACAGATGTGTGGCTGGGACAGTCCGTGGGGACACTGACAGTGCAACCAGTATTTATTCCTAGTGCTTTAACTGGCTGTTTGGAGCCCATTCTCTTTGGAGGGATGCCTTGTTCAGCCTAGATATAGGGCAGAGGGCCTTGGTCCTGTCTCAAAGTGATGTGGCAGACTTTCTTGACTCCCCATGGGAGGCCTTACCTTCTCTGAGGAGTAGATGTGGGTGGAGGAGAGGTGGAAGGAGCAAGAAGAAGGGAGTGGGACCTGGGATTGGTATGTAAAATGAGAAAAGATTGTTTTAAAATAAATAAATAACATCGGTGAATAAAAAATTCTGGACAAAGAGTTAGAGATATATCAGCAGTTAAGAGTATTTATTATTCTTGTTTGTCTGTTTGTTTGTTTTTTCGAGACAGGGTTTCTCTGTAGCTTTGGAGCCTGTCCTGGAACTCGCTCTGTAGACCAGGCTGGTCTGGAACATGGAGGACATTAACCGTATATTTTATTTCTTTTCAAGTTTATGTGGTAAATGTGATGAGAGGTTACCATTTCATGAACCGACAACAACAACACCACCATCAAAAGCAACAAGAAAATAACAGGAATAAACAAAGCATCTTCAACAAATGGGGCTGGTATAACTGGATATCAACATGCAGAAGAATGAAAATAGATCCTTATCTATCACCATGCACAAAACTCAAGTCCAAATGGATCAAAGACCTCAACATAAAACCAACCACAATGAACTTCATAGAAGAGAAAGTGGGAAGTACACTTGAACACATTTGCACAGGAGGCCACTTCCTAAATATAACCCCAGTAGCACAGATACTGAGAAAAACAATTAATAAATGGGACCTCCTGAAACTGAAAAGCTTCTGTAAAGCAAAGGACACGGCCAACAAGACAAAACAACAGCTTACAGAATGGGAAAAGATCTTCACCAACCCCACATCAGACAGAGGGCTGATCTCCAAAATATACAAAGAACTCAAGAAATTGGTCATCAAAAAATGAATAATCCAATAAAAAATGGAGTACAGCCCTAAACAGAGAACTCTCAACAGAGGAATCTAAAATGGCTGAAAGACACTTAAGGAAATGTTCAACATCCTTAGTCATCAGAGAAATGCAAATCAAAACAACTCTGAGATTCCATCGTACACCTGTAAGAATGGCCAAGATCAAAAACACTGATGACAACTTTTGCTGGAGAGGTTGTGGGGTAAAGGGAACACTCCTGCATTGTTAGTGGGAGTTCAAACTAGTACAGCCCCTTTGGATATCAGCATGGCAATGTCTCAGAAAATTAAGAAACAACCTTCCTCAAGACCCAGCAACACCACTTTTGAGTATATATCCAAAGGATGCTCAATCATGCCACAAGGACATGTGCTCAACTATGTTCATAGCAGCATTGTTTGTCATAGCCAGAACCTGAAAACAACCTAAATGCCCCTCGACCAAAGAATGGATAAGGAAAACGTGGTAGATTTACACAATGGAGTACTACACAGTGGAAAAAAAATAATGACACCTTGGAATTTGCAGGCAAATGGATGGATCTAGAAAACATTATATTGAGTGAGGCAACCCAGACCCAGAAAGACAAGTAGAATATGTACCCACTCATAAGGGGCTTTTAGACATAAAGCAAAGAAAACCAACCTAAAATTCACAATCCTAGAGAACCTAGACAACAATGAGGACACTAAGAGAAACATACATGTATCTAATCTACATGGAAAGTAGAAAAAGACAAGATCTCCTGAGTAAATTGGGAGCATGGGGATCATGGGAGAGGGTTGAAGGGGAAGAGAAAGGAAGGGAGGAGAGCAGAGAAAAATGTATAGCTCAATAAAAATCAATAAAAAAAGAGAAAAGAATCATTGGTCATTGATATCTCTCAAAATCAAAGGTCACAATTTCTCCAATGAAATAATACATACTAACAGATTGAATGAGAAAAATAGGACCTCTCCATCTACTGCATCCAAGAAAAAGACCTCAATATCAAAGATAGACATAACCTTTGGATTGGAAAAAGATATTCTAAACAGATGGACCAAAGAAGCAAGTTGCTGTAGCCATTTTAATATCTGTATATTATATTATATTATATGTATATACTTCAAACCAAAACTAATCAGAAGAGATAGGGAAAGATACTACATACTTATTAAAAGAACATTACACAAAGAAGACCTTGCAGTTTTTAACAGCTAAACCCCAAATACAGGGGGACCCAAGTTCATAAATCATGTATTGACACAATGATAGTGGGAGACTACAATACCCTACTCTAAACACAAAAATGCTGGAGCTAACAGATGTTATAAACCAAATAGACCTAACATATTTACAAAACATTTAACCTAAACACAAAATAATATACCTTCTTCTTAACACCTCATGGAGCTTTCTCTAAAATTGGCCACATACTTGTACACAAAGTCATTCTCAACAGATACAAGAAAATCAAAATAACACACTGCATCCTATCAGATTACCACATATTCAAGCTGGATATCACCAAAACAGAAAGCTTACTGAAGAGGCCTCAAAGTTGGCACAGAACAAACCCAGACACCAAATTCTCAGCACGAAAGAGATTTATTAACCTTTAGCAGGGACAAGTGGGGGTGGTGGCTACCTCTGGAATGGGCAAAGAAAGAAGGAGGTATTCCTACAGGAGTGGTTTTTAAGGAGAAAAAGGAGAAGTCTATGTTAGTATGAGTTGGTAAGTCATGATTGGAAACGATAGCCAGTGTAGCCAAATAATGAATTTTGATAGGTGGACCTTGGTGTTTTTGTCAGACATCAAAAAGTAGCCAAATAAGGGAACAGACCTTGGTGGCTAGGTTTAGGAATGTAATCCAATGGTTCAGCAACGGAGGGAAGGGGAAGGGCAAGACCTGCCAGCATCATGCTTGGAATGCTTGGGCCTGTTTGAGAGTTCTTTACTTTCTAACTCATTGAAACTGCCAACTCACTACTGAATGAAAACAGGTCAAGACAGAAATTAAAGACTTTCTAGAATTCAATGAAAGTGAAAACACAACATACCCAAACTCGTGGGACATAATGAAGGCAAGTACATAGCACTAAGCTCCAATGTAACAAAATTGGAGAGACCGCATTCTAGTAACTTAACAGCACACCCGAAAGCTCTAGAACAACAAGAAATTACACCCAGATGGTGTAGATGGTAAAGAAATAATCAAACTCAGAGCTAAAAAATCAATAAAATTAGAAATAAACAATGCAAATAATCAGTGAACAAAGAGTTGGTTCTTTGAGAAAAATCATTAAAATTGACAAATCGTTACCCAAATTAACTAAAAGACACAGAGAGAATAGCCAAATAAACAAAATTAGAAATAAAAGGGGGATATAACAATAGACACTGAGGAAACGTGAAGAATCATAAGGAAATACTTAAAAACCGGTAAATCAAATTGAAATTTTAAAAGAAATGGATAATTATCTAGCTACATAGCACTTACCAAAGTTACATCAAGGCCACATAAGCAATTTAAACAGAACAAAAGCCCCTAATGAAATAAAAACATTTATTAAAATCTACCAACCAAAGAAAGCCCATGACTAGATGGTGTTAGTGAAGAATTCTAGCAGACTTTCAAAGAAGAGTTAATTCCAATACTCCTCAAATTGTTCCACAAAATAGGGGACTTTACCCAGTTTTTTTTTACAAGGCCACATTTAACCTGATATCCAAATCACATAAACACCCCCAAAGAAAGAGAATTATAAATCATTTTCCCTTATTAACACATATACAAGAATTCTCAATAAAAAACTTGCAAACCAAATCCAAGCAAACATAAAAGAGATCATTCACCATGATCAAGCAGGCTTCAACCCAGCGATTCAGGAATGATTCAACATCTATAAATCAATAACTGTAATCTGCCATATAAACAAAGTGAAAAATAAAAACCAAAAGTCCTCGAGAAATTAGAGATACAAAATACATACTTCAACATAACAAAGACAGTTTACAGCAAGCCCATAGCCACCATCAACTTAAGTGGAAAGAAACTCAAAGCAATTTCAACTAAAATCAGGAACAAGACAAGGTTGTCCATGCTCTCTATGGCTATTCAATATAGCTCATGAAGTCTTAGCTAAATCAATGAGACAACTGAAAGAAATCAGGGAATAAAAATTGGAAAGGAAGCATTCAAAGTATATTTAGTTTCAGATGATATGATAGTATATATAAGTGATCCTAAAAATTCCACCAGGAAACTCTTATAGCTGATAAAATTCTTTCAGTAAAGTAGCTGGATACAAAATTAACTCACAAAATCAGTAGCTTTCTTACATACAAATGATAAATGGCTTGAGCAAGAAATCAGTGAAACAACACCTTAACAATAGCCTCAAATAATATAAAATATCTTGGAGTAGCTCTGACCAAGCATGTGAAAGACTTGTATGATAAAAACTTCAAGTCACTGAAGAAAGAAATTGAGGAGGATATCAGAAGATGGAAAGATTTCTCACTGTCATGGATCAGTAGGATCAATACCGTAAAAATGTGCATCCTACCAAAAACAATCTACAGATTCAATGCAATCCCCATCAAAATATCAATGCAATTCTTTACAGACCTTGAAAGGATATTTCTCAACTTCATACTGGAAAAAAACAAACCTGGGATAGTTAAAACACCTCCAAATAATAATAATAATAAAGACTACTGGAGGTCTCACTATCCCCTACTTAAAGTTGTACTTCAGAGTTATAGTAATTAATACATCATGGTATTGGCACAAAAACAAACACATTGATCAACAGAATCTAGTTGAAGACACAGACATAAATCCACACACCTATGGATACCTAATTTTTTTTTAATAAAGAACCCAGAAACACATGCTGAAAAAAAGACAGTATCTTCAACAAATGGTGCTGGTCAAATGGGATGTCTGCATGTAGAAGAATGCAAATAGATCCATAGCTATCATCTTGCACAAAACTCAACTCCAGATGGATATAAAACCTCAACATAAAACCAGGTACAATGCTATTGAGAGAAGAAAAAGTGGGGGCTATCCTTAAACTCATTGGCACCTGAAAAGACTTTCTGAACAAAGCACCGCTAGCACAGGAACAAAGATCAACAATTAATAAACGGGATGTCATGAAACTGAGAAGCTTCTCTATGGCAAAGGACACTGTAATTTGGACAAAGTGGTGGCCTATAGAATGTGAAAAGATTTTTACCATCTGCACATCCAATAGAGGGCTAATATACAAAATATATTTAAAAAACTCAAGAAACTAGATTATCAAGAAAACAAATAACCCAATAAAAATGGGATACTGATCTAAATAAAGAATTCTCAATAGAGGAAATTCAAATGGCCGAGATACACTTAAAGAAATGTTCAACATCCTTAGCCACCAGGGAAATGCAAATCAAACTACTTTGTGATTTCCCCTTACACATATCAGAATGTCTAAGATCAATAAAATAAATGACAGCTAATGCTGGCAAAGATATGGAATAAGAATGTTTGAAAGAAAATAGCCATCAAAGGGATGGCACTATTAGGAGGTATGGCCTTGTTAGAGGAAGTGTGTCACTGTGGACTTGGGCTTTGAGGTCTCATTTTCTCAAGCTTCCCTCAGTGTGACAGTCAATCGACTTCCTGTTGCTTGCAAGATGTAACGCTCTCAGCTCCAGCACCACATCTGCCTGCACGCTTCATGCTCCCCTTCATGATCATAAAGGACTGAACCTCTGAAACTATAAGTGAGCCATTCTCAATTAGATGTTTTCTTTATAAGAGTTGCCATGGTCGTGGTACCTCTTCTCAGCAATAGTGAACCCTAAGACAAAGAGAACCGTTTCTCCATTGCAGGAGAGCGTGTTAACTTTTACAGTCACTATGGAATTCAGTGTGGCAGTTCCTCAGGAAGGTTGGAGTCGGAATGTATATACCCAAAGGATACTTGATCCTACCACAACTTGCTCAACCATGTTCATTACTGCTCTATTCACAATATCCAGAAATTGGAAACAACCCATATGTCTCTCAACAGAGGAGGGATAAAGAAAATGTGGTACATTTACACAATAGAGTATTACACTGCTTTTTAAAAAATGATGTCATGAAATCTTCAGGCAAATAGATGGAACTAGAAAACAATCATCCTGAATGAGAAAGACAAATATGGTACTGTTAAACCAATAATAACCAAGCTGCAATCTGCAGAACTATAGAGGGTAGGTATAGAGTAAGAGACTAGAGGATATAGGTAGATCTCATTAGGAAAGGGAAACAGAAAAGATAGTTCTGGAAGGATTGGGGTGGAGGCTGGAACAGAAGTATCAAGTGAGGAGGGTGAGGGGAGAGGAGCATGAAGGGGGGAATACGAGGAGAGATGGATAAAATTGGGGGGCCACTTGAAAGGTAGTATATAAACTGAGTACAGTAAAAGATTCCTAAATTACATTAATACATAAAACAATCTTAATGAAATCACCAAATAATGGGCATACAGGGGCCCAGCTGAACATCTCTTGTTACTAAATGAAGCTTCTAGTATCAGGATTGTGTTACATTTAATTCAGTTGTTGAGCAAAGATGTTTTCAAGACTATAGGTTGCTCTCCACAAACTGACAGCAAGTCCCCATTGCTGAAGACAACACCTATACAACACACTGAACATGGAAAAGTTGAGCTGGTATCTACAGAGATCCTTCATCCCTATGTTCTGCAGGAAGGTACTCTGTATGCTACCAAAAGACAAAGATAAACGTCAGGGAATCCACAAAGCCTTTGATCTACAATGATGTCCTGACTGAAATATATGTTAGGGAAACAGTGACACAAAGCTTGTGGGAGTAATCAACCATTATCTGATTAGACTTAAGGCCCACTTCACTTGATGGACCCCATATCTGTTTAGATGACCAAGTACCAGAGTGCTAGATAGCTCAGGGACTCAGATCAAACCAAATGCTACTGGTCACAAAAGAAAAAAAAAAGCCATAGTAATAAAATGGTAAAATGAGTTCTAATGACATTCTGTTATACTCATAGATCAATACCATGCTCAGCCATTATCAGGGAAGCTTCCTCCTGAGGCAGATGGGAACAAATCCATAGACCCACAGCTGGGCATTATGCAGAGACAGAGAGACCTTAGAACACTCAGATCTAAATGGGATGTCTCCATTAAACCCCTTCCCTCCAAGCTCAGAGACTCTCATGGAGGTGGAAAGAGGGTAAGAACCAGAAAGAATGGAGGACACTAAGAAAATAAGGCTCTCTAAATCAACATGAGCCAAGTTAACACGAACTCATAGGGCCTGCATGGATCTTCACTGTGTCCTTTGGGTATATATTATGGCTTCAGTTTAGTGATTTTATAGGATTCCTGAGTGTTCTTTTTTCCTTCTGATTGTCTTGTCCAACTTCAATGTGATAGCTTTTGTTTTATCTTATTAAATTCTACATTCTCGTATTTTTATTATCCCTTAGAAGCTTGTTCTATTTAATGATAGACAGAAAGGGAGTAGATCTAGATGGGAGGTGTGGAGGAGTAAAGGGAGGGGAAACCATAATCAGAATATATTATGTAAGAAAAATGTCTATTTTCAATAAGAGGGAAAAATAAAAAAGGAATCATCCTGGAAAGACTAAGTTGAATCAACACGTAACCCTTGAAGCTGTCAAGCCCATGCCCACAGGCATAATGACTACGTTCGCATTACATTTTCCCCCACATTTAAATTTATTCTGCCAAATGTACACCCAAAATTACCATTGATTGAAACCATTTCTAGCTACGAGTATTAACCAAACATGTATTTTGTTGATCAAAATAACTATAATGAATGAAGCAAATCAGGACAGATTATAATGAAAAGAAACATTATCCCAAATCTGGTATGTCCTTCCATTTAGTGATTTGGGAGGAAGGTATTTGAAACTCAAAGAAATGTATGAAGCATGATATAAAATGAGCAATTATATATGCATTATTCAGAAAAGACGCTTATTTTGAACAATACTTTTTTCTTTATTCTTCTCTCACACAATACACCCCAACTGCAGCTTTTCCTCCCTCCTATCTTCCCAGTACCACCCCCACTTTCTCCCTCCCCCACATCCATTGCTCCTCTGTTTCCCGTCAGAAAAGAGCAGGCATCCCAGTGATATCAACTGAACACAGCATAACAAGATGCAATAAGACTAGACATAAACCCTCATATCAAGGCTGGACAAGGTAATTCAATAGGAGGAAAAGAGTCCCAAGAGCAGGCACAAGAGTCAGAGACATCCTGCTCTCATTGTTCCACAAAACCCCAAGCTAAAAAACTACCGCATATATGCAGAAGGCCTAGCTCAGACCCATGTAGGCTCTGTGGTTGCCACTTCAGTTTCTGTGAACCTTAGTTGATTCTGTGGACTGTGATCTTGTGGTGTCCTTGTCCCCCTGGTTCCTACAATCCTTCCTTCCGCTATTCTGTGTTTTTATTCTAGCTCCTACAATCTTTTCCTCTCCCTCTTCCCCCTTAATGTTTTTGTTTGTTTCTGTTTTGTTTGTTTGTTTCTTTGTTTTGTCAGTCATGTTTGGTTCTACCCTAGGTCTCTGAGCCATTTAGCTTCCTGGATCCTAGCCATCCAGGTAGTATTGGGCATGGGCTCTCTCCCATGGCTTGGGCCTCAATTTATACCTGTCATTGGTTGGCCATCTGTATTTTTGTTGCTTTCATTGGTGAATAAAGAAAACTGCCTTGGCCTTTTGATAGGGCAGAAATCAGGTGGGCGGAGTAAACAGAATGGAATGCTGGCAAGAAGGCAGTGTGGCAGACGCCATGGTTCTCCTGCCCAAGACTGATGCTGGTTAGAAGCTTTCCCGGTAAGCCATGACCTCGTGGTGAACACAGATTAATAGAAATGGGTTAGATCAAGAGTGAGAGTTGGCCAAGAAGAGGCTAAATATAATGGGCCAGGCAGTAATTTAATTAATACAATTTCCGTGTGGTTATTTTGGGTATAAGCTAGCCGGGCAGTCAGGAGCCGTGTAGCTGGGACTAAAAGCAGGCCCGCTCCTCCACATTACTACAGGCCACACCCACAAGCTCTGAGTCACCATTGCCCCAGTGGATCTTTCAGGCAGAACAAGTTGTGGGTTGAAAGGTTTGTAGCTGGGTTGGGATCCCAGTCTCATCATTGGGAGCCTAGCCAGGTTACAGAAAATGGCTGGTTCAGGCTCCATATCCTGCATAACTAGGAGTCCTCCCTAGGATCACCCTCATAGATTCCAGGAAGTTTCCTTTGCAGTAGGTTTCCACATCACTTCCTAAATGCCCTACTTTTTATTTTTAATATACAGTATCTAGTTTTAGGACAGGAAGATATAAATTCAATTTTATCCCTCTTCTAATTTATTTATTATATTTTTAAAATAATACTTAATTACTTTATCTACATCAATTTCCTTCCCCCCTCACTCTTCCATCTCCTTCTATGTACAAGCTTTCTCCAAAATTCATGAACTTGTCTTCTTTATCTGTTATTGTATATATATTGTATATATGTATATACAACTTACTGAGTACGTTTTCTTTGCTATTGTGTACATGTGTTTGGAATGGGCACTTGGGATGGGATAACATATGTGGAAGTATGTCCCTAGAAGAAATTGATTCTCACTCTCACAACAGCCATTGATCACCTGTTGCTATTCATTTAGATGTGGAATCTTGTAGAATTTTCCCCATCCATGTTGACATGTCACCTGGTGTCATTATGCTGGTCTTATTCAAGCATCCATATTGTCAAGAATTCATGGATGATTTTTTTTCTGTCATGTCTAGCAGCAGGAGTCTTGGTCTTCTGGCCCCAATAGTCTTGCCATGCCCTCTTCCCAGTTAAAAGATATATTCAGGGGCTGCAGAGATGGCGAAGTGGTTAGCGGTGCATACTTCTCTTTTAGAAGACTCAAGTTTAGTTCCCATAAGTTTAGTTATGCATGTCAGATAGGTTCACAGTCACCAGTAACCACAGCCCCAGGGGATTATATCCAGGGATATCTCCTGATGCCCATTGGTACCTGCACAACATAATTAATTTTTTTAAGTAAAAATAAAATATTCCTGACAATGTGGATAAAACTATGTGCTTTCTAAAATAAAATGCTTTAAAAAGCAATGCACACATTCATTGAAAATAAAAGAATCAAAAATATAAAACATTATTTTAAACACACATATATGTGTGTGTGTTTAAAATAATGTTTAAAATAATAAAACACACACACACACACACACACACACACACACACACACACACACACACACACACACATATATATATATATATATATATATATATATATATATATATATATATATATATATATATTAGTATCAGGTAAAACAATACATTTGGGTGGTATTTTTCAGTGCTAAAGTTTGAACACCAAACCTTGGACACAGTAGGCAATCATTATATCAGTGTCATTCATCCCCACCCAATATGAGGTAAATATGCTTCAGAGAAAAGATCCATACAGGCAAAAACCAGAAATGTTCATTTCTTACAAAAAGATCAGTTCCCCAAGAAGACACAGAAGTGCTTGCTAAGCATGTGTGCACTCATCAACAGAGTTTCAAAATGAGTGGAGAAAAACCTGATAGAGCTGAAAGAAAAATAGAAAATCCACAATTAGAACCAATATCTCACTCACAGAAATTGATAAAACTGCTAAACAAAAAAAATCATATAAGAGGGAGAATTGAATAGTACCATCAAACACCAGAGTTAAACCAATGACCATTTATCGACAGTAGGATATATATATTTTTAATGAGCATCCATAGGTCATTCATAAAGTCATATTAAATCTAGGCTCTTAAAACTAATTTGCAAATATTTCAAGTAACAAATAATTCACTGTATGCTTTCCAAGTGAAATGGAATCAGAGGAGATCACTAATAGAAAGACAATAAGAAAATCTCTAATGGGAATTGGGCTATCTATAAGCCCAAGAAAGTCACAAATTGAATTTCAAAATACATAGAATCAAGTTAAAATGGAACCATAGAATCAGCATTTGTGAAATACAAGTAAGGTGATGGCAAAAGGGAAACTTATAGCACTTAATACTAGTTAGAAAGAATTGTCCTATATCATTAAGCTGAGCTCCTACCTCCAAAAGCAAGAAAAGGAAGATAAAGTCAAAGGAGAGAGAGAGAGAGAGAGAGAGAGAGAGAGAAAGAGAGAGAGAGAGAGAGAGAGAGAGAGAGAGAGAGAGAGAGAGAGAGAGAGATCAGTGAAAAGAAAAGCTAGTTCCCGGGGAAGAGAATTAACCAATAAAGTGGCTAAGTCCTTAGCAAAAGCAACATATATGAAACATATTATGAATGAAAGGCATCACACCGTGCAACAAAACTGCCATTAAAAATAATAATAAAGGAACACAATGAGCAACTTTATGCTCACCAGTTTGGTAACTTTGATTGAATGAACCGATTTCTAAAAGTTGAGAAGCCACAATCAAGATGAAATGAGTAAGTAGAACCCTGCTACAGCCACTGAAGGGTGGGATTTGTCACTGAAACCACCTCCAATATGAATGTATAAAATTAGAAACAAAACCCTTCAACAAAATATTACCAAATCTACTCAAAATACACAGCTTTGGTTATATGCCATGATCAAATGGATCTATGCAAAGATGACAATAAAAAATCAGCCAATGCTACCCATCACATTAACAAGTCAGAAGAGTAAATCCATGTACCAGTGGAAACATCTGAATATTTCATAATTTTCTTGATTAAAAACTCTGAGTACATTAAAAATGAATGACAGCTACAATGTTCAAGAGCATTTACAAGCAACCCACAGTTA
>PVIU01008777.1:0-83842 GCA_004026605.1 Ondatra zibethicus
GGAAATTGGGAATCAACCTACCTCAGGATCCAGCAATACCACTCTTGGGAATATACCCAAGAGAAGTCCAATCATACTACAAAAGCATTTGTGCAACTATGTTCATAGCAGCATTGTTTGTAATAGCCAGAACCTGGAAACAACCTAGGTGCCCCTCAATGGAAGAATGGATCAAGAAAGTGTGGATTATATACTCATAAGAATACTACTCAGCGGTAAAAAAAAACAATGACATCTTGAATTTTGTATGCAAATGGATGGAAATAGAAAACGCTATCCTGAGTGAGGTAACCCAAACCCAGAAAGATGATTATGGTATGTACTCACTCATTAGTGGACCCTAGCTATAAAATAAAGGATACTAAGCACTTAGCTCACAAGCCCAGAGAAGCCGAATAGCAAGGTGAACCCAAAGAAAGCATATACAGAACCTCTTGGAAGTTGGAAGCAAACAAGGTACCCCTCAAAGAGGAGATGTTGTTTATTCAGGAATCAATATGAGTGACCATGACTAAGGAACACAGATTTAGATTTTTTCATGTTCCTTGTCCCAAAGCCATAACAGTTTGATGATGCCCTTATTGTAACAGGACAAATCAAGGTACTTTTAAAAAACATTGTAGAAATATTAAATGGCGGGCTATAGGAAAGCAGGAAAATCTTGTCTATGGACCTTAGACGTCCTCTGACAGCAACTCTTGGCCCTTCAGTCGCTTATAAACTAGGTTTTTGTACATACATACGCAGGGACTGATCTGATTGCTGTAAAATATTAGGTCATGTAAGAGGAAGGCAATAAGTGGCTATTAAGAGTAGTGTTAAAGATGCTCCAAGGTGACTTGTCTGTGGGTTTGCAACATCCTAAATTCACCACATCTTTGAAATTATGATCAGTTAGTAGCCTTGGCAAAAGGATCAGGGGAAGGTGTCTTTCTTTTCAGGTACATTCTGCACATTTCTGAGTTCTATGGTCCTACAGCAGGAATTCCCTCAGTCCTTCTGCTTGTGTTGAATTTTGCTAATTGTCAAAATATTTGAAATTTTTCTGGTCTTATTATACCTGTTTTAATGATCTATGGTCCATTGTCTTCGATGAAACTACTCTATTTGAAGTCATCAAAAACGATGCTTCCAAAGATGGTGCCCTGCATGCTACTTTGGCAGGCTGCTCCTCATCCATCTGTTCCTCTCCTCTAGCTTCCTTAGGCCATGAGCCCCAACTCACTGAATCTAGGTCAGTCAATAACCCTAAAGTGGCCTGTAAATGTTCAAGTGAAAGTTTCTTGTGACTTTTGCTTTTTACCAGAATTAGAAGCGATAGAGCTTAGAGAGGAAGTCGTGAGCAGAGCTCAAGTAGGTCTCACGATGCTAAGCTTCTTAAAGCAAACCACTACCACGTTATCAATGCAGAAAGAAAACGCCCCTGGAGACTCTAAAGTTCTGCTTCATGAGCTTACAAATGCCACATAAACAGGCTGGACTTAGTGCTGATGCAAAGAAACATGAAATGGTCCGTTAGATAAAACCAGGTACGGCAACCCGTTAGGTCAAAGAGTAACACAAAATAAGACTTTAATTCTTTACAACCCTATAATAGCTAGGAGCGTGTAAGGAACCAGAAAAAGAATTTTGAAGGTAGTTGAGTCATGAGATTTAAGGTAGGAAATTGTTGCCGTAGCACAATGACAAAAATCATAGTTCAGCGTGAAACTCGTGTTGGTGTGAAAACAGCAGCATATTTTCCAGAGGAGTATTTTTAAAAAAATGAGTGAGAAAGATGAGTACATTAAACAGCAGGCTTTCAATGTAGAGCACTCAGTGTTCCATGGAGTAAAAAAGCACGAAGGACTTTTCTAGCTAAAGAGGCTAACTTAGCACCTGGATTCAAAGGTCAGAATAACACCCACATTAGGACTAAAGGATTAATACAGCTGGCGACTTCACATTGAAGCCAGGGGTCACATACCATCCTGAGATTCCAAAAGATACTATGAATTTTAAATTTCCCGTCCCTATGTTCCATAAATGGATTAAGAAATGCTGAGTAGTATCCCATGTGTTGAGAAAATAGTTTATTGAATTTTTTTAAACTCACAGTAGGGGTCAACTATAAAAAGAAAAGATAGCCTTTTGATAGTATTACTGCACAATGACAATGCACCTGTCTAGCCAAGAGCTGATAGTGAAAGGTAATTTTCTGTCCACTATATATGTATTTATACATCTATTCTAGAGGACATGAAAGAAATGCAAACTAGGTGCCTAGGAATAATTATTTCATAAGTCTTCAGCTGCCAGACTACAATTTATCCGATGCTCGCAGTCAATTAAAGTTCTGAAAAGGATTTACCACAGACATGTGGATTCTTCCATAGGAGGCGCTGCTTCACAGAGATTAGTTTATTAGGTAGAATAAACTATTCTGTTGCTGAAGAGGTTCTGAAGAATGTTGAAATGACAACAAAGAACGTAAGCAATCAGCCTCTTACGCTTAGTCAGTAAAAGGGTGAAAAGGTTTGCTTAGATTAATGTTAATTTTGAGAAAATTCTGCTGTGAATCAAGTGCTATCAAATAGCCTCGCTTTCTGCCCAGAAATCTTTTGTTAAAGAAAACATCAATCATTGTGGCCAACATTAATGCCATCTATTTTAAGACATTGACTTTGCCACCCAGCCTTCTAAAACCACCATAGTGGTCAATACAGCCATCAGCATTAAAATAGGGCCTTGTGCCAGCAAAAGTTTCTATGAAGGCTGGTGATTGTTAGTGTACTTTAGAAATGAAGCATTTTAATTAAGATATAGATTTAATGTAATTAAGGTATATTTCAGAGGCAAAAATGCATTACATACATAATAAACTAAAAATAATATAAACATAAACTTCATGTACTTTGGGAAAGCAAAGAAAAAGACCTACACTCTGTGTGTTGCCATTTACTTTATTGGAATAATCTAGAATTGAAGTTGCATCATCTTCGAGGTATGTTTACTGTCTTGGTACATTAACTCAGACTCCATCTATCTGTAAACCTAATATAACTACAGTGACTCATTTTGCAAATAATATTAATGGTTGTATGAATTCCTTTTAAAAATATGATTCCAAAATGAGTTTTTTCTGGATGTGTCATATCCCAATTTCATTTACTATGTTTTGGTGAATTGCGATGAAGTCTTGCACTCTAACAGGTAACACATTGAATATCAGCAGTGTCTAACAATACAAAAATAAAGAGATCCACTTAAGTAAAAATCTGATATGTTATATTTAGCCTTTGCTGCATGACTAATTTACAGCCTCTTTAAAAAAAAACACCAAAAACTGTGATTTCAACCTAACTATTCTCTCATGGTGTCTGTGGGTCATTAGAATGCACATACTGGGTGTCCATGGCTCAGTATTATTTTTTGAAGTTGTTATTAGTATAACAAGAAAGGAGCCAGGTGGTGCATGCCTTTAATCCCAGCACTCAGGAGGCAGAGGCAGGCAGATCTCTATGAGTTTGAGGCCAGCCTTGTCTACAAGAGCTAGTTCTAGATCAGGCTCCAAAGTTAAAAAAGAAAAAAGCAAGATAGAAATCCAGTCTATTTTCAAGAATCAATTTGGGAGCATCCTCATTAAATGCCAATTAAATGCCTTCAGACCTTAGGATGCTAATATTTTGCTGGCTATTATCCAGAGGATGCCCTTGGTTTTTGGAGAGTGAATATCTATCTGTACTGAGCTGTCCTATATCATGGAGTAGGTTTCCTTCAAAGCAAGTAATAGATAACAGAGAAAGCAAATGAATGCTGAAAACATTTATAAAGTACTCACCAAAGTGGCTTTATATTGTCTTGATTTATTTTAATTATCATAACTGAGCTCCTACCCCAGAAAAGAGAATTACAAAACAATATTCATATTAGGTTTAGCTTATAGGTGCAATTTAAATGCTGTCTGCCAGACTGGTACAATTGTGGGTTTGTTAGATGCTTTATCAAAATTGACTGAGAAAAGTATTTTCAAATCAAAGACCCGATCTGCTGTGGTTTAAAGGTTAACATATATGTAGATGATGTATGTACATAGCTTGATTTCTGATGCTGGGATAAAACACCCTGACAAACTCATAGCTGGAAGATAGGACTTTAGTTTGCAATTTTAGATTATTTTTCAGCCCTGTGAGGAAGTTACAAGAGCAGAATCTTGAGACAGCTGGTCACATGACACCCACAATATCGAGCAGAGAGAAAAATATCCATATATGCTGATTTTCTTTTTGCTTATAATCAGTTCAATTTCACTACCCTTATCCATACAGTTTAGGATCCCTGGCTTAGCAAGTGTCCCCTCACCATAGGCTGGGTCATCCCATATCAATTAACTTCTTTAAGATAACCCCCTAATAGACACACCTTCAGGCCAATCTGATCAAGACAGATTGTTGAGTCTTTTATCTCAAGTGATTCTAAGAGGTGCCAACCTGAAAACTAAAATTAATCATCACAATGTGATGTTTAGCTATTAATAATGATATATATATATATATATATATATATATATATATATATATTAACATTTCTGGGTCTCCTAGTGAACTACATTTTAATGAACTAATTTTTAGTGAGCTAATTCTTAATTAATTGAAGGAACCTCTGAAGTCCTAAAGAAACTTTACTTCATTGAAATCATTAAATATGGTAGATGTTTGTTAACTAAAAAAATTTTGGGAGCTAGAAGCATCACACTGTCCCAGAAAATTAAAGGTAAAATACAGAATACATTTATGAATAAGTCCTTTGAGTTTGCTGAGAATTAAACAAGGTTCTGCCTCTGGAAATCCTATTTCACTGAGAAGTCACAGAGAGGAAAGGAAAAGGAATTAATGAATGAGTTATTCTTCTGTGATTATAATAACCACAATGATGAAGAAATGACAATAAAAAGATGTGGGCACATAGTGGACCTGATTTGAGAAAGGAAAGTTAACAGATGCTGTAAGTCCACAGGGAAGAAATTTTTATGAAAAGGTAGGAATGTAATGCCTTGATAATAGAATTATCCCTAAAGAAGGGAGTTAATTCCAATTCCACTGAAGTGAGAAAAAAATAATTATGTAAGGACATGGCTTCTGATGCGTTTCTGAAAGCAAGAACAGCAGGCAACGTGAAAGTCTCATCTTCTCTCTAAAGTAAATATGAAGTGCATGCTCCAAGAGTGGACAGTCTTAGAAGAAAGCAAAATGGAGTAAAACTTGATAGGTGGAGAAGTTGGAGCAAGGACTCTGAAATGTGTCTCAAGCTAGGAAAGGGAAACTCAGTCAAAATCTTATCACTTCAAGCAAACAGTACAGACTCAGATTCCTAATTTCCATCCTCTCCCTGGCCAACGATGAAATTCATCCTTTAAAACCTGTAACATAAAAGCCTCAAGAACTTATCCCTCCAGGGATTCTCACACCTGTAGCCAACCTGTAGCTGTGGTGGGCAAGGGTGCCCACGTATCACAGACCAACACACAAAACTGTATACTTCACACAATAGTAGGCATTTTTAAAAACTTCATTTTGGAACTCGACTTGAATGAGAGCTTCGTAGACGGCAATGTTTTTTCACAGAGTCAGAAGACATGGCTGTGCAAGCAAGTACAGTCTGTTCTAGTCACATTCAGCACTCTTCAGATTCTGTGGAGTTTCGCAGCCTCTGACCTTCTTCCTGCCGAACTGTGCTTCATGAGGGCTGCAGAAGCAGTGACTCTTCCCAGGGCATGGTAATCTGAGTAGAAATATTAGCTTAAGCACTCAATAAGTATTCATTTACAAATAAATATATTTTTAAGGCTATGGGATAGAGTTAACACATTTTCTCTTTCTTAACCATCTGCAACATTTGAATTTTACTTCAGATTACAGCTGAAGGACATCTTCAGTGTTTGTTGTCAGCCCTCCCTGCTCCCTTTGTTTTCGTAGCTCCTGCTGCAAATACCTGCATTTGTCACACTGGAGCTTGTCCCTTTGCAGTCTTCCCGAGAACAATAACCAAGACGTATTTATATGTGATTCTATTGAGAACAAAAAGTGCTTAATAGGTTTAAAAGATGGCCTAAAGTAGCTACATTGCCTTTCGTTTGTATTAAAAGAATAACAAGAGAAAGTCTAAGGAATGCAGATAGGAAATGGAAGATCCTTCAAGAAAACTTCTTGCATTGTACAAATGAGAAAATAGTAAGTTAATTATTGTCCCCCAGTGAATTTACATCTAGGGTTCTGGTAAGTAACATAAAATATGGAGAAAACTATCACATATGATGTAGTGTCACAAGCAGCTTATATAAAACATCTTTCAATAAAAGCACACATGTTGATAATCCATATGCATAAGAATGTGCCTGAAATGCTGTGATTCAGATATGCTGTCTTATGATCTAACTTAATGTAGAAATAGCATTTAAGGATGTGGAGTTAATGTCTTATTAACTTTCTCTTTATAAAAATACCTTGAATTATTCTTTCACATGAAGTGGATATTAATGGTTTGGAACTATGTGATATGCTGCAATTCAAATATTTTAAAATAGTGATATAAATGTCTTTGTACAGATAACAGTGAAAAGTGACTATATTTTGAATGGTTTTTGGAGACTGCCTTTTGTTTCCAGTTAAGAATAAATCAATTACTTAAATGAAGACCTGTTTATATCTAAAATTGATAGCATCATATGACATTCATTTAGTAAACTACCTTCTTAAATGTTAAGTATTTAGAGTAGGAGATATGAGTAGAATCTATTTTTTTGCCTCCTATGTATAAATGTTATTAGAAACAGTTATCACAGACACTCTGATTAAAAACTACAAGTAACACCTAATACATTTATTTTTAATACTTGTTTCACAATCACAAACAATCTCTGAAATTGTCTTCCTCTTATATACTATTTTTTAAATTGTTATTTTTATATTAACTATATAAGGTGTTACGGCATTTCCGTACATGCGTATAATGTGCATCGCCCATAGCCACTTCTTTAACATGCACTGAAGATGAACCCTTCGATGTGTTTAGTAGAGCCCAGTATATTTAAACAATTAAGTATATGATCTACAGTAGATAAATACTACCATTTCATCAATGGAAATAATGGTTAAAAAATTTTACTGGTTTTTCTTCTTACCCAATGTAACAAACATTTAAACTCACTTTATTGAAAGTAAAGATTTTTTTTTTTTGCTCTTGATTACTTCATTCAGTTACCAAATTAATCAGGACTAATTGCATGAGGCAGGTGCTTAGTCCTATTTAGAATTTTATAGAAGATAATAGAGAATTATGGCAAATGTTTCCTATTAATCAATTGGCTTTTCAGGGATTTAACATAATAAATTACTAAATTAAAGAAAATATATTCAAAAAATGTATAACGGGCCTATACTCTGGGTGAACAATAAACACCAGGACAGCAACATTAACTTAAAACTTTCTCTGCAGAGTTAGAACGAAAAGCACCCTTCAGTAGAAGTAGGTAGGAGAAGCAGAAAGAAAAATGGCAAAGGTGAGAATCAGAAGACACTATACAGTGTGAGAAGGGAGAACACTGCTCCAGGGGAGGAATAGAGCTGAAGAGCCAGAAGATGCAAATAAGGAACCTGAAACAGCATGGTAGAAGGCCTGAACAGAGAACCACCAGAAAAAATTTATGGTATAAATTCAGCTAGATGCCAGAGGCATGGTAATGATGGGAGAAACTGACCTGACTTTTTGGTGTAAGATATTGTTGCAATTGCGTGTTGAAAAATAGTATCAATTCAGCCATCTCTATTCAAGCAGGAAATAACGACTTCATAATTTCTCACTTTGTATGTGTGCATGAAACAAATGATGCTAACAATTGCCTATCAATATACATAGATCTTGCCTGGAGTCAGATAATTTTCCAGCATTCTCATCTTTTCAAAGGATGTGAAACTTCAATGAATGAATCTATGTTACTGATTATAATAAAAATGCTATCTATATGCAACTGATAGCCAGATCTTAGAATAAGCCAAATTACAAATTAATTCACGCAAACTTCTCAATTGCAAGTACCTATGGTAAAGATAAATGTACATTTTAAGATGTGTCATTAAGTTGTTTTCTAAAGCATCTAATATATTTTAGAGTTAAATAATCAAGAGACAATTATGTGAAGACTTAAAGAAAGATGACAACTAGGTAATAATGATGGTAAATAATGTTTATGAAAATTATCTTTTATATGGTAATTTAGATGAAATAATATTAAGTATGAATAGTGGATATTACAAAACAAGAAGCCCGAATTTTAGTCATTATCTATAATATAAAACAACTAAGGTCATTTAGCCTTTGACGGTTGGGAGTCAAGAAAGAGAAATCTATGATTTATTTAGCTATTCCTAACTTTTATCATAGAACTAAGTAACATTAGATCCTTGGGGATGGCTAAGTTCATATATTCTGACATCTGATGCCTACTCAAGCATAAACCATCTCTCTGAGGATTAAAAATTGCTCTTAAAGGGTATTAACACAACCCATCATATGCATGTTGAAATTTTTACTGTAATAATATAATAATGTGCTGAATCAGCTCTGATGCCTCTAACTGCTCCCAAGAAGCTTTCTTTATTCTGTTGCACAAGTTCTAATTTTGTTGACCAAGGTAACCTAGAATAGGGATAAATGTCTTTTGACAGAATGTTCTGTCTTAGGAACTAACATGGGAAATGCCAGAGGGGGCGAGGCTTTTGTTTATTTATGAGCTTTTGGCATCATCTCAGAAATATACCAGCTAAGAAACAGTTTGTATTATTCTTAGAGACAATAAGATAATTGTAGGCACCTATGTAAGAAATTGTTTAAATTTTAACACAGGTGGAAGCCATCTTTCAATAAATTATATCATCTTTTTTCTTATAAAACAAGTATTTTCCTTTTCAAATATAATCTAGCCACAATTAATTACAGCTCATCTTGTTTATTCTAAATCTAATTTTAATTCTGATATGATTTAGATCAGTACTGTTTAGATATAGGCAAAAATATTTTTCATATAAAATGTATTCAATAATAAAATAACAGAAATAAACAAAATAACTGAAATGTGAGTTTAATATACACATTGAAAAGAAGTTAATTCAGAAATTGCAAAGATGGTCACAGCAGGGTGTGTCTATTGATGAGAAATGCTCTATCAAACTCTGAGACAATGTCATGCAATTATTCATATAATAATATCACTGTTCGTTAGTTTTTTCTTCCTGTCACAAAACATCTAAAATAAATAACTTGGGAGAGGAAAGATTTGTCTAGGTTTCTGATTTAGAATCTTCTGTGTAGTATCACTTGGCTTTGTCTTTGAAGACGTGAGGCACAGCAGGAACAGGACAGAGGGACAAGCTGGAAGAAAGCTCCTCACCTTATGGTGCCTTGAAATCACAGAGAGATGGGATGAGGAAGGGATTTGTGCAAGACATATCTTTCTGGAGCAGACCCCAGTGACCCACTCCATGCATCCAGATTCATCTGTTAGTCTGCTTCCTCACCATCCAATAATTTCATGAAGTATGAGTCATTCATATATTAGGTCAAAATTCTAATGTTCGATTATTCACTTCCTGAAATGCATAACTCTGAACATTGCACTGAAAACTAAGCCATTGGCATAGAAGTCATTGTGGAGCATTTCAGATCTAGTCTGTAACACTTATTGGTATATAATAATATGTGTTTAACTAAAGTTAATTATAACCTCACATTCCGACAGGTTTATAGCCTTCACTATCTGTTAATTGTAATTATAATGATCATATCTAAAAATTAGTATCATTCTTAATATTTAATTAATCCTTTTATCAGATTGGCAACAAGATCAATTTTCTTTTAGTTTAAGCAAAATACTATGTTTTGCTTCCATATGAAAAAATGGAAAAAAGGAGTAAAAGTGCTCTTGGGGGAAAATCACTACACGATTGTTTTACATTGCAGACAAAAGCATAAAGAATTTGAGGAAGGAAAGGAAGAGAGAATAAGAGAGATCAGGGTGGGAGAGTGGAAGGGAGTTGGGGCAGAACACAGAGAAGCATATCTGTTGAAAAAGATGCACTTAACTTTAAGTACATTGCAGTTTTTATTAATATACATTAAACTATTAAATTCAGGAAACAAAACTGGTGAATGGTAGAACAATGGGTGAAGAAAAAGCAGAAGCTAGATACAAAGAGGAGAAACAGAAATTATAAAACTGTGCGGCAGGTAGACTATGGTAGCTAGATAATGGGTGGACTTAGAAACAAAAGAAGAGAATCCACAGTATAGAAATGAAAGCACTAAATGATAAAATGTTTGTGTGTAGAAATCTGTAGACATCCATTACATTTAAAAAGAAATCATAGAAAATCTTGAAGTAGTAAATGAAAACAATAAGAAAGGTAGACCAATAAAAATCCACATCAGTTTATAGATGAATAAGCATACATTATTTTCACCTATAAAACTAAATGAATAGACCTTAAGACAAAAGAAGTTTCATTTACCATCATGTAAAATGTATTCTTATAACATGATCTTGGTTCAACATAATAATGCAATATATCATTTCAATGCAGTTGATGTTCTTAATTATCTCTATTCAAATATTGATAGCATCATCAAAAGACATAAAATTTACACTCTGAGTTTAAAGCCTGCCCCTGCTATTTTCTTGTTACATTACTTAGAGAAAATCACTTAAGCCCTATAACTATTCTCATCTGTAATGTGGGATAATTGCAGTAAGTACTTTATAGAGCTCCTGAGAAGATTAATCCCTTATATGCACAAATCCCTAACATACATTATATTGCATCAATTCTGTTATCATCATTACTTTTCACTTTTCTGTACAAGGCACAAAATTAGACATATTAAATGATGAAATAAAAAAGCTATCTATTTTATGTTCAATACTTTCAGATGGAAATACGATTTAGATGAAAATAAATGTGATTTTATTTTAAAGATAAAACAGACACTAAATGATAATACAAGTCAAAATGAAGGCCAAATTAGTGTGTGGGCCACTTAGTACATGAGTAAATACTGTGTTGCCTCTCCACTGCTGACACAATAAATAGCAAACCACAAAAAACTGGGCTTAAAATAGGATTGATGCATTACCTTACAGTTCTGGAAAACAAAATGCAAAATAAGTACTCAAAGACTGTGATGTTAAAATCAAGATAACAATATCCTTCTGGGGATTCTGGGGGAAAATGTCTATTATCTTGCCTCTTCCAGCTCATATTCTTTGACTTGTAGATATATCCCCTATCTTCAGTAAGAGATAACATCCATCACAAGCCTGTCTTCTCTCCTGAAGCAAAATATTTTTTGGTCCTGGTCCAAATATCAAGTGTAACTGCATTTAGAACTTACTGAGATAATCTAGGACAGCCTGTCCACCTCAAAAACTTTAACCTTGACTGCAAAGCCATTTTAACAATACAAGGTATCATTTAGTTTCTAGGAAACAGGACGTTGTTATCTCTAGATCACACCATGATAGTAAGATAAGAACGAAGGAGAGGAGTAGACACTAGAATGTTCTACAGGATTTAATTTTAAGTATTTATAAATGTTAGGTGGAGGAGAAACAAACTTGAAGCAGACACAAATACACAACATCAAATTCCATTGTTATTTTAGGTGTTTTAAATGTCTATCTACGTTTGAAAGGGCAGACAACAATAGAGAATCCTCTATGGTCTTCAAGTGGGAATAAAGGACAACGATGGAATGAGGCTCATGTTAATATATATCCAATTACTTCATTTCAGGTAAGAAATACCTTTGTTCATTGATTGTTGTGTATTGCATGCAACATTAAACACATATCTTGAAGAAGCAGCAAATAAGATGGTAATACTCAGAAATTCTGTATAAGACATATAAAAATCACATATTTTGGTTTCTCTTCAGTTTGGAAAACTATTTTATGAAGACAAACACATCTTTATTAAGTTCCGCGAAGTAGCATATAGAAATCTATCAAAACTCAAGGCATTGTGTGGCACAGTACATATGCCTTTAATCCCAGCAGTTGGAAGGCAGAGGCAGTAGATCTCTAGTTTGAGGCTAGCCTGGTCTGCAAAGCATGCTCTAGTACAACCAGACCTACACAGAGAAACCCTGTCTCCAGAAACAAAACAAAATAACTCAAGGTTTTTGAGTAGCCATCTATTTTCCTAGAATCACTTGCATGTATTTTCTTCTCTATAGAAAATAATATAGATTTACACAAATAAAACTGATTATATCAATATAACAATTTGTTAAATAATTCTTGATCAACAATTTCAAATGAATTTGTCACCTCAGTCATTTATTACTTTAATGAAAATAAGAATTTTAAACAAATTGTTGTTGTTTCTGTGTGAAGTTAGACTTCAGTTGAATAGCAAAACAATCATCTACAAAGGTATCAAAAATTTAATTACTTGAGGTTTTTAGTGAAATAAGAAACCTTAATAATCACTGTCAAAAATGACATACCTACAAGCTATTTTAATAAAGTTGGCATAATAGATTTGTGATTTAAGTAACATTAACAACATATATAATATATGTTATATATATATATATGTATGCCTACCTATATTTTAATACATTTCTAGCTAACATATACCAAAATGTTTTTACTTCTATGAAATACCTTTAAAATCTAATTACATTTAATACAGTCTATAATTTTACCCTTATTCTGACAGGATTCAAGTCCATATAATGATATCATGCGCACGTGGCATGGCATACATTTAAGGGTACAGAAAAATCAGACTGATCCAATTATATAATCTTTTCCTCAATAGACTCTCTTTTCTCATAATTTGTAAAATTATGACTGTTTCAGAGGTTAATCTTCTAAACCTAACCAAGTTGATAAAATGAATGAATTTCTTCACAAGAGCAGAGGGTAAGGAATTAAATAAAACTACTTGGAATCATATACCTACGAATACAGCAGAATCATTGCATCTATGAAGGATAAAACAGTGAAAAAAACTGAATAAACTTAACCTGGGTAAACAGGATTCAATGTTCGACTAATATTAAAGTGTGTGTGTGTGTGTGTGTGTGTGTGTGTGTGTGTGTGTGTGTGTGTGTCTGGACACTGAAGATTATTTTCTAAAAATATTAACATTTTCTACATATTTTTCTTCCTATATGGGCTGCCTCTTCATCACAAATGATTAAATTAAACACATATACAAGAAGGATTTAAGTTATGATAATGTTATAATCAAGTCAATCCTTTATTGACATTATATCAATTTAATAAACATTTGTTAAGCACCTCCAGGACAATTCTTTATTTCTCTAGATATTAGTTGAAAAATATGTGAGCTCCAACTTTCTATCTATCACACTGGCAGGCATAAAGATTTGGTAAAACTCTTGTTGTAAAAGATGCTAAGCTACCTGGTACAAAGGAAGGAGAGAGATGTCAGGATATACTTATCTTTTCATGGCTGGAATCTTGGAAGCAGGCATTAGTGACTAAGAATATTTGGCTTACAGAATGTTGAATAATGCCTGAACTACGGATTGGTTTAGATTGTAAAAAGGGAGGAGAGAAGAGATCAGATTTAGGGACATATATGATTACTTCTGACTTAAACAAGTTTGGGGAGGCATTTTAAAGATAATTGAGGAGTTGTTGGAATTGCCCTACTTATCTGAAGTTTTGAAGAGACAGGTATGACCACATCATCAGATTATATCTCTTACTGAAAACAGGCCGAACCTAGGCGGTGGTGGTGCATGCCTTGAATCACAGCACTTGGGAGGCAGAGGCAGCCAGATCTCCTTGAGTTAAAGACCAGCCTGGTCTACAAAGCAAGTCCCAGGACAGCCAGGACTGTTACACAGAGAAACCCCGTTCAAAGAAACATAACAAACAAACAAAAAAGGAAAACTGCCTGAATAATTGTTATTAGCAAGGAAAGTTTTACATATTGAAATGAGCAAATCAATGATGTAAACCATACAAAACCAATCACTAAGAACTGTGTCAGACATACTCATCCTAAGTAGCAAAAAAAAAAAGAGACAAATTCAAATTAGAAAACAAGTAAATTATTTGTAGAATGTCTTTTCTTTTAACATAATTTGTAAAATTCTATTTTCATGAGAAATTTAATTTCTAAATCTTACCAAATAAAGTAAATATTTTTGTAATTAATATAACATAATTGACAAGCTTAGGTTTTAGTTAAGTCACAGCTATACAAGTTATATTTTATACTGGATATAGTGTCCACTAGAGAATTCTTTTTCAATGTTCAGTTTCCTTTAATAATCCCTTTCTCCATGAAAGGGTGGGTACAGGTTTGTTTGAACATCTTGTCTTGATTGATGGCTTTGCCTCTATGATATAAGGTCCCCTTCCAAGGAAAGTACTCTTCAACCAGGATATGGATCTCCTCACTATCAGGGTCCAGTATCCAGTATAAATGTATATGACTCATAGTCCACCTGCCAATTTAGACCCACTCAGCAGAAAGACGGGCTCAGCCTGGAAAGACCCAAATACTGGAAATGGAGCTGCTGTTGTTGGTTCCAAAGAGAATTACTCTAGCTAAAGCATTCCTTCTCAGTTTTCCCAATCCCTGGAACATTCCTGTCTTGTGGTTGCAACCCATGAAGGCTGGGGTTAGCTCTTCAGGGAAGTAGTACTCACCATACCCAGAGCATACCTACGGGGATCATCCTTATCAAAATGCTCCCCAAAATATGGCACCACAGAGAGGGTGTCCTCATTGGAGTATTTACACTTAAACTCATCCTACACAAAGATATCCTTGCATAGGTGAGTGAAGGGGCCCTAGCCTTGGGCTCAGCTGCCAGTGCCTACTCACATTCACCCATCTCCTCAGGAGCTGAGGCAGCTGCCTCTTTTTTTCTTTCCACTCAGCTCTTGGGCCCCACCTGAATTATTAGTCCATACCTGGAGGAAGGGGTGAGGATTAAGAAAGAAATAGACAAGAGAAAACAGATAGACTCTGGAGGGCATCCAGTGAATACTGTAATCCGCCCTAAATTTAGTACTCAAAGTTCTTATATACTCAAATCTAAAAGAATGGGGAAAGCAAAAGACTTCTTTACCCTGATACAAAGAACAAATAAATGTAATTACCTCCTCACATCTCAAAGCAACCACACCCTAGGTCAAAATATCCTTTTGCCTAGGCAAAACATCCTGTAGCCACACCTTAGGTCAAGCATCTTGTTGTATAACCTTGAAGGAGAAAGAATATGTCTGAACTCTCTGACCTGTAGTTAAGGTGGAATGGATTCACTTCCATAGGCCCCCCGCCACAGTTTGGGGCTTTTCTTTTCTTGGGGTATACTTTTAAGGCTGTCTCTCTGCGAATTTCTTAGCATCAGACTGGGCTATCTTCTCACACAGCTTTATTTACACCAAGAGAGCGTTGAAATGGATCTGCTTCATGCAGGTAAGAAACCAGCCTTTGGTACTTGGTACCACCTGGGGAAAAGTAGGCTCTAAGACCTGTTTATAGAACCACAGCAGAGTGCAGACAACTGTGTTATCAACCAGTGTCACTAGTTTACCACCATGAAAGCTCCTAGGTTTCAAGAAAGCAGATGCCTTGGACATCTCCATTTTCAGTGGTCTGTACATGATCCCCAAAGTGGGGAAAACCCAATGATGTCACTGTCAGCAAAACTCATGCACCTCCAGAGCTGCTGCCTCTGGAGTACTTCTTGGCAGCTCCTCATTGATTACATAATCGTTAATACCATTGCTCTCAAAGACACAGAATCCATTGTCACTCTCAAATGCTGGAACCCTTCCGGCAGGAAATTTTCGAGAAATTCCAGGGCATAGTGGCTTGGCAAAAGTGGAAGGGGCAGTGCAGAGACACAATGATCTGGGCCCCACTGTATTGAGCAGGAAGGCCTTCCAGTTTTCAGTATTTTTGTGCAAGATCCCAGCTGCCATGGTAATTCTGCAGAATGGGGTAAGAAGTTTACATGGGAGCACAAGGAAATTAGAAAAGAAAATAAATAAATAACCATCTTAACCAAAACCCATTCAATATTCAGAGTTAATTGAATTGCCTGCAGAACAATATTAAATTATAATATGATTTATTCAAATAGGCTTTTTCATCTATCAGTTTTTCACATTAACAAAAGTATAAAGTTTGCTTATTAGATAATGTTTTTGCAAGAAAACCTAGTTCATTACCCACAAGTCAGCATGGAGACCATAGATAGCAGTTTCCTCTGGAACAGAAGTGCTGAGGAGAATCTTATGGGGACAAGAAATGGAAGGCAGAGCGCCAGGTCAGAGGTTGAAGTTGTGGGCTTCCAATCTCAAGTCCCTTTTTCTGCTGATTTACTCATTCACTGGACCCAGTTTCTCACAATTGTTGATTAAAGGAAGGAAGTTCAGGATCTTTTCTCATCAGAAATCAAGGGGATGGTTTAAATTCACAAAAGAGGTTCAGGCCCAATACCTATGAAAATGTGTTTCTGCAACTGTAGAGATTTGCGTAAAAGTCACAGAAACGTATAAAAAGGAATGTACAAGAGATGTTCAAAGCTGTTAAAATTAATCAATCTTCCTTCACAGTGGTCTAGGTAAGCCTTGGAGAAATTCTCTGCTATGTTCAGCTCTCCTTCTGAGATAGAAGGCAGCATTGCTTTGTTTAGTTGGCTCTCATTATACTTTCCATCCCTTGTGTATCTTGGACGTTTGCATAGATTCGTGGCTGTGGAAAGCACCTACTTCCATCTGCTATCAGTTTTGATTGGCCTGAAGGACTTCATTTGACATTTCTTGAAGTGTGGGTCTGTTGAGGATGAATTCTTTTCACCGTCTGTACTTTTAAAAAATTGTCTTGTTCACTTTCAGTTTTCAAAAAAAAAAAAAAGGAAAATCGTTTCCTCTAGGCATAGCTTAGAAGTTTCTGGATGCCCTTCTGTCTCTGTCTTCTTCCCAAGTAAGAATCTCTGGTTGCACACTCATTTATTTTTCTCTCTGTTGTGCAAACTTCTTTCTCTGAGATCATTTAAGACTTTTCTCCTTATTGTTAGTTGTAAGAACCTAGACTTTGATATGCTTTGATGTGTTCTTTTTCTATGTGCTTCTAAATTACTGAAATTCCTGACCCTGTGGGTTCATCATTATATGAAAACTGAGGATTGTGTGGCTGATTTCTTCATATTTCTTTGTTAACCATTCTATCTTTCAGACTCCTCTTTGAAAGTTTGTATTTGGTTTTTTCTTTTCTTTTTTTTCAGGGGGGGGGCATTGAGACAAGTTTTCTTTGGGTACCTCAGTTGTCCTAGAACTAGCTCTGTAGACCAGGCTGACCTCAACTCATAGAACTCTGCCTGCCTCTGCCTCCCAAGTGCTGGAATTAAAGGTGTGTACCACCATGCCATCTGACTTTGTGTTTGATTGTGAATGGCTCATATTCCACCTGTACATTCAATAATCTTTTGCTTGGTAATGCCTACTCTGAATTTAGTCTCCTTCAATGAATTTTTCATCTCAGCAATTGAGATGAAATAATTCATCTCTATAAACTCAATGTTCATCTTTTTACAAAATATTTTTATTTCTTTAGTCTGTGCCATGAAGGTAAATCATGATTAACTATTTGGATTCACTCTCTATAATGACACATCTATTTCAATTCTTGGTTGGTTTAATAGATGAATTCTTCTTCCTGTTATAGATTACTGTTTTGTTTTTCTCTGAAAATCTAGTAATTTGGGTGGTAGGCATCATGATTTTGAACTTAGGTACTGGATATTTGTAAAATTTTGTAAATAGTGGAAAGCATTTACAATGATGTGCTTAAGTGACTTAGGAAAAATCTATGCATTTTAATGATTTAAGATTTATTAAAGTAAACCACCTTTTTTCTTCCCCTCCCTTCTCTCTCTCTCTCTCTCTCTCTCTCTCTCTCTCTCTCTCTTTCTTCCTTTCTAACGCCCACTTTTGTTTTTTCTCCTTTTTAGTATTTTTTGTTGTTTATGCTTGACCACATATATTTTGTTTTCTTCCTATTGTGCTTCAAGAAAACATAAAATTCTTTAAACCAAATTTAAATCTTTTGTCAATCTTAGAATGTGACTTGACAAACAAATGTATCAAACCCAGACATGGCTAAGTGAAGCAAAATTTATAGCATAGATTGAAAGCTATTCATGTGTAATATTAAAAAAAAAAAAAACCTCTAGCTGCCTTTTTCTATAGGGGTCTCAATTCAGTCTCTTCTGGTCAGATTTTCTGCCAGATTTTGAACTGGTTATGATTACAATGATCTGAAAACTCCATCAGGGCAAGTATTGAGTGACTTGGTTTTCATTTCTCATGTATCTATGATGGTTTTTATAATTATCATTATATCAGAGTCTGACTATTTCATTTAGTAATTTGTGTGTTTTGAATAGAAAAAAATTATCTGATTTCCACTACTTTGTTTGGAGTAGAAGCCATCAGAAGTTAAAAATTTGGTCTAGTGTATCTTTAGCTAAACTATCAGTGAGTAATCAAGATAAGTAATAATTTTTAATTATGAAATTTCTGTTCTTTAATTTCACAATGTATTTTTAGATTTATTGACCAAAATGTTTATTTAATTAAAATGTTTATTTCATTTCTTTAATCTTAACTGTGCAAGGAAATTACTAGTACTTTGACATAATATAGTCCTAATTTGCTTTATTCTTCTTTATTGTTACTTAGAATTATTCCAAAAAAGAATCTTTTTACTCTGAAATAATTTATACAGAATGAAGAGTTTTAAAATACTTTCTGTAATGTCATGCCTACCAAAAAGCATTGTTACAAGAGATACAAATATAATGTCATGTAAATTAAATTGTAAAAGTTATATCATTCAAACATTTGGAAATATTGTTAAATCATGTAAAGAGCATGATATTCTCCTTCCTTTTGGAGTAAATTAGCTATGAATGGTATCAAGTGCCTCTTTCACTTTGACTCATTTAGTTTTATTTGAGTGAAAATTTAATTAGATTGATCTAAAAACTCTTGCAACATACACGCTTGCCTGTTCTATTAAGCATCTTCCATTTGCTTAGTAAAAATAAAATTGTATTGTACCAAATAAAGAGGTTTTATTATATGAATATTTCTTTGTGAGCTTTTTCATAGACTTAATTTAGCACCATCAATGTTTGTAATGATATTTTCATTACATATTTTGCTATATTTTCAAGGATTAGAGCAAAACTTATGAAAATATAAGCTCAATACATTTTTGCACTATAAAGTACTTTATATTTTATATACCATGTGTCAAGGAAAATAACTTACTTCTCTTGCTAATACTGTAACTTGTTTGTAATATAGTCTGTTTTTCCAGGAATCATGTGTTAAAAGACATTATGAGACAATACCATTTGTAGTTCATTAGTTTTGCCAAAAGTGATTAAAGATCTTTTACTCTTGAATCAGCATTTAAATATTTGGATACAGATATCAAAGAAATTTAAATGTAAGTAATTATTACTAAATGCTGATCATGTTTTCTCAACATGACTTTAGTATCTAATAATAAAAAATATCTGAAAGATATCACTGCCACTCAGGGACATATTCTTATGCAGTTCTATAGCTGACATGGTGAGCCAAGTTCCAGGAGGTTTATGCAGAAATTTGGAATTCACCATTTAAAACATTTTAAAGGACAGCACAGATGGCTCATAGGCTAAGAATGTATACTGTTCCTGCAGAGGATCCTAGTTCAATTCACAGTCACAACAACCTGTAACTCCAACTCCTGGGTCTCCAATGCCTTTTGCCCCCATGGGTTACCTACACATTTAAAGAGTCACATAAATAAACAGAATTAAAAATAGGAAATAAAACTTCTGAATAAGAGCCTCCCATTTAAAACTCACAATGTGCTGTGTTTCTCTGTCTTCCCAGCAATTCACATCTTAGGTTGTTATTTCAGATTAGAAGCTCTTCATACTGACACTCAGCAAGTTGAGTAGGTAGCATTGTGAAGTTGTCCTCACAGTTAAGTTTGTAGATAGCTTCTGCAGGGAAGAAGTCAGTACTATCTGCCTGCTATCATGCATATCTCTTTAATTTTATTTTTCTTTTTATTCTATTTTTATTATTTAAAACAGTTTTTTAAAATTTAGAAACATTTTTATCATATTCCTCTATCCCTAAGTGCTTCTAAATCCTCTCCCTGCTTCTGAGACATCCACCGAACTTTAAGTTCTTTCTCAATAAATAAACAAAAACCTAATACAACCGCAAAACTCCCCCAAAACCAAGAAAAAATACCCCCCAAAGACACTGAACTGTAGCCAAATAAAAGCATACAAAACTCTGTGCAGTCCATTGTATATTGATCTCCTACTCCTGAACATGAGGCGTGTCCTGAAGTGCTTGATACACCCAGGTGAAAAAAGCTGGTTTTTCCCTTTCCAGCAAGTATAAGTGACAGGTGTCAGGTATTAATTTTTATCCTGGCAGCTAAGTTTCCATTCATTCATTCATTTTTGAAAAAATAAAACAAAATAAGATATAAGAAGAGAAAATTAAAAACTTTCACATTGAAGTCAGACAAGATAAACCAATAGAAGGAAGCACTGTTAGAGTGACCAAGAACTTGAAACTAGACAACCCGGAGACCTAGGGTAAAACCAAATAAAACTTGTCTAAAAAGAGAATGAAAATGTAATGATAAAATGACTCCTAATCTTCAATGTAAACTTTGATCTGACCTTGCAACTTGATCAAGCTGAAGAGGAAGGCAGGAAGAAGAGAAAAAGAGAAAAATTATGAAAATAATTGAACCAGTAGGAGTCATCAGTATTAAAAGGCAATGACTAGAGAAAATTTTAGAGTGATGGGCTATTAAAATTAAGACGTCACTTTCCAGGGAAGCAGCTGCAAAGAGATCACAGATGATTTTGAGAATTTGTTCGCTTTCATGTTTTATTTTTAAATACTAATGTGTCACCTTATGTTGATTCCTGACTACAAACAATGAGAATTTACTCAGTGAACGTAAATGTATAGTTTAAGGAAAACTTGATAATTTCATCAAACTATGCACTCTCACATAGCAAAGAGAACATGAATACTAATAAGGCTGTTGCTCATAAATTCTTTCCAATGAAACTTTGGAATTCAACTTCCAATGTTTAAATCTAAAGTGATTTCAGCTTCCAAGCTATATGGCACATGTAGAGTTTCGTAGCTAACTCTTAGTGGACTCAGCCCTCTTACATCACTACATCATACAAAGCACATGGGAATGCAATTTCCTTGTCTTCTTCATGGCTGCATAGCAAGCCCAGTATCTTCCTCCATTGTAAATGGACATTTCCTGTCCTGACCGCCCACACGCTGTCCTGGCAGCTATTTTCAAATTACCACACAGAGACTTAATATTATTTATAAATGCAAAATATTATTTATAAATGCTTGGCCAGTAAGTCAGGCTTATTAATAACTATCTCTTACATCTTAAGTTATCTCACATTCCTTATTTATACTCTGTCACTTGGCGGTGCTTTTTTAGCATGGCACATTCATCTCATGCTCCCTCGGTGTCGGACTGGCCACCCTGACTCCACCCTTCTTCTTCCTGTCATCCTGAGTTTGGTCATCATGGCTACTGGCCAATCAGTGTTTTATTAAACCAATTCAAGTGACAAATCTTTATAGTATACAAGAGGATTATTTCATGGCACTGCATAAGCATTATTAGCTGAGCTTCTGTTCCTACTTCCTGTCATGACCTATTCAAAGTCAAATTCTGAGTAATGACGATAATTCTTCAAGAAAAAGCTACACAACTATGGATAGTTAATTATAATGCCAAAATTAACAAGCTAGAACACATCTCATTTTCCTTCTTTCTAAAAGTGTCAATGCAGTGTTCTATATAACACTATATTCAAGTATTTATAATACATACATAAAATAAAAATCAATTCTCATGACATCACCCTAACGTAATCCAACAAAGTGTAGCTTTTTTTTTAATCAAAAGTGGAACATTTTTGCTTGTGTGGAACTAAAAAAATATTCAGTAAGACTCTCAGACCTGGCTTTGGATGACACTTGGTGCCTGTTATCATCAGCAAAGAATCAGTATCCCACAATGAAAGAGAGAGATGGTTGGGAAAATTTGATCTATTCTATCATTGATTCTGAATAAGGTAAGGATCTGAATCTAAGGTCGTCCAAAATATTCACATCTCCACCTTTTTGTAGTCATGTCCCTGACAACTTCATACTTAAAATCCTAACTTCAGCAGTTTCTTTTCTTTTTTTTTTTTGCTTTTTTAAAATTGATTTTTATTGAGCTCTACATTTTTCTCTGCTCCCCTCACCGTCTCTCCATTCCCCTTCAACCCTCCCCCAAGGTCCCCATGCTCCCAATTTACTCAGATCTTGTCTTTTTCTATTTCCCATGTAGATTAGATCTATGTATGTCTCTCTTAGGGTTCTATTGTTGTCTAAGTTCTCTGGGGTTGTGATTTGTGGTTCAGCAGTTTCTTATTTCAGAGCATAGAAATTAGTTCTTTCTCCCCATTTGCCTTGAAGACTCAAAATTATTAAACTGAAAACTTGCTTTTGAGTGTTTGAACTTTAGCCTGCCTGCTTGCTTTCTCTTCACTGATGCATGTTATTTGGGATGTTTTCCAGAGATGGCTTTGTGCAGTCTTAATTATCATGAATAAATAATAAGGATAAATAGGAAACAGTATTTAAAAATTAAATCTGTTAATTAAGACTTCACAAATCCCTTGCTAAGTTGTAAAGACTCTGTCTACCGGAATGCTTCTAAGTGAAGAGCAGGGAATTAAGAAAGTACTTGAAAAACCAATGACCTTGCTTACTAATTGGTGTAAGGTGTTTATCTGTATGCTGTGAATATGTTTTATGACCATCAGTTAATAAAGAAGCTGACTTGGCCAATAGTCAAGCAGAATAGAGCCAGGCAGGACATCCAAACAGAGATACGGGGAGAATAAGGGCAGAGTCATGGAGATGACAACAACTGCTGGAGAAGCAAGATGTGAGGTAACAAGCTACGAGCCTAGTAGTAAAATATAAAGTAATAGAAATGGATTAATTTAAATTGTAAGACCTAGTTAGTAATAAGCCTGAGCTAACAGACCAAACAGTATGTAATTAATATTAAGCCTCTGAATGGTTATTTTAAAAGCAGCTGTGGGACCAGGCAGGATGAGAAATTTGTAGTTTCAATTAATTGGAGACTTTCATTGATAAAATTATCATAGCGTACAAAGCAATGTTGATCAGCTTTTCAAAGGTAGCCTAAACTCTCTAAGAATAATCTTAAATTTGTCTTCAATGAACTGTTTTCAAAGATGAATCAAAAGTAGATGCAAACCTTTCTTACTGCTCAAAATACATTTTCACACTTAAATACTAGTAAAATAAGGTTATTTTGTAAAATGCATGCAGCAGTATTACCTTATGCTAGAGTTGTTTATTAAATTGTTGTTTCTTTGGAAAAAACAAATTAATATTTTATTTCAAAATTTCGAGAGTACAAACCACTAAATACATTGGTTACATTTTAGAGCCTATGTTTCTTTTCTGAAAGAAAGAGACAGCTTGAAGGCTAAGATGATAATTCTAAAGATCTTGTCTCCTTCAAGAGTATTTAATTAAAGTTATCTAACCATTCTTATTTGTTATCATAGCTGGAATTTATAAATGAAGGCTACCTGATATCACTCATCTGCACTCTCAACACTCATACATTGAGCCTCCATGCTCGACTATTGTAAATACTGGAAATTCAAAGGCTTCCCACTAGATTCAACTTTATGATTTTATACACATAAATGTCATCAAGTTTTAAATTTAGAATTTAAAAAACATCACAGCAGGAAGTCAAAAGGTGAGTATAAAAGCATGAGGAACCTGTGCACTGTACCTGCACAGCATCAACGCATTTTGACAGGGTAGGACACCATTCTGCTCTTGACTTTAAATATATATTAAAATTATATATATATAAATTATATATTAAATAAATAAATATATATACATTCTGAAAATATAACTGATTCCTTCTTTAAGATACTTCTGGAAGAGTTGGGCTGCATACTTAGGGGAAACTAAGAAAGTAGGTTTCTGCATAGTAAAACCACTCTAACAAATCTATCATATTTATAGCTAATTTTTGAAGGCATTCGAGGTCCTGGGATAGAAGGTGACATCGCCATTGATGATGTGTCAATAGCTGAAGGAGAATGTGCAAAACAGGACCTAACAACTAAGAGTAAGTGTCTCTCCTGTTGAGTCTCACTTGATGTAATGGGGAAATGACATAGTAACTATTACAGTAACATGTTTCAATTTCATACAAAAAGTTATGGTTTAGTTAAAACTCTCTTATTTCTGAATGTAAATCATCCAAGGTATGCTTAAATCAAATGATTAAATGCCATAGTTGCCATATTTGCAGCAACATAAAGTTATAGTAATTTCTACTTAATTCTATATAAGACTGATTTTAAAAACAGATTTAAACTATATTTTTTCTGCTATTTTGTCAGGGGTTTGGAAAAATATTTACTAAATATTTGGCAAATCTATACACATAATACTCACATAACCAAGATGTTTTTAACTTCAAATAGTTGAAATATACTGTTTATATAAATGCAGTTACATGGGAATTTAGTGCATATATTTTGTATTAGAGTAGCCCAACTTATTCTGACATAATCTACTTCATATTTGCTCCACAGTCTTATTAAATAGTTTTGTTTTTATCTGCAGAACAGTTTGTATATTTTACTTGAATGATATCTTCAAATTTCAATTTTCTGTTTCAGGTGCATTCTTAAATAAACATGAATATTTCAAAAGTACTAGAAATATGTGTTGCCTTGGTCCCTAAATCTTCCTCTCATTTCTCTCATTTGAAACATCTTTTCCGAATCATATTTTGGAATGCATTTCAATTGCAGGGTTTTCTTAGACTAATCTGGAAACTAATTCTATGAGCACACAATGAAAGAGTAATCAAGCTAAATTTAAAAAAATAACTCATCAATGATGTAGCATAGTTAAAGGTTTGAAAATATATGTTGCTCAAGTCTGATGTGCACCAGAGCCTTTTTAACTCCGCATATTTATGGAAAAATTATTACAGTCTAGATATTGCAGCTTAATGTACAGAAGTGACTCTATTATTTAACATTGTAAAAAACAAAAAAATCAATAGGTGGTGGTGTCTTGTTATGACACTTAGTATTTAAAATCCACCCTTAGTAACAACTACCTCAATTTTCACTTCAGAAAAGATTCTGCTGCACCTGCATGAACCTAGTTTGCCCAGAAAACACAAACAGACACATACACATACACACACACACACACACACACACACACACACACACACACACACACACACAATGTATTCTCTTCAGAGACTGTGGAATTTCTTTTTGCTTTCAGAACAGTTATCAACGATTCTAACCTTACACTAAATGAAGGTCATATCCACATTGCATGCAAATGTTACATTTTTATCAAAATTAAATGCATTGGATTTGATAATTTGAATTAAACTTTCCAAATGGGGAGGATTAGAAGAGAAAGCAGAAGTGGTGAGAAGAGTCCCAAGGAAATGACTCTGAAAGACTATCATGCTTTCAATGTCATAGTCTGGAATATTCTCAGGTCCAGGCTTTCAAATTTGTAAACACAGAGTAAAATGTGTCTGCCATATACATAAATCCAGGCTGTCGTCACCTTCTGCTTGCCTTAGAAATAAAGCTGATGTGGAGTGCAAGACCTATTTTTTCCCAAATTATTGTCTATGTGTTCAATTTATTAGTTCAAAAAACCAATATGAATAAGTCCATGGAATGTTTATGTCCTTAATGTCTGTTCTGGGCACTTATCTTCTTTATCTCTAGATTCCGTGGATGGTGCTGTTGGGATCTTAGTTCATTTATGGCTTTTCCCCGTCATCATCCTCATCTCTATCTTAAGTCCTCGAAGGTGACCTTATCTTGGCAGAGGCTATCAATGATTCACTAGGCACTGGCATGAAGAAAGAGTCTTTGTAAATGGACACAGAAAAAAAAATAAACTACCAAAGATTCCTCCACTGACTACTGACTCAAAAATTAATAATAAAAAACAGCATTTTTTAAGCACTGGGGATAAAAAGACATCATGGAAATATAACTTATTCCAAACTACATATAGAAGATAATCTTGGCCTGGGTACGGAAGAGACCTTCAGGTGCTTTTGTGGCTAAAACGATTACAGCTTCATCTGGTTGAACTCTGGAAAAAGAGAAAAAGAAAGAAAGAAAAAGAAGAAGAAATAAAGAGCTATAGAAATCCTCGTCAAAGCACAAAGTCATGGCTGGTTTTGTTTCAAATGAATAGTTTGCTTGTTACCATGGAAACCTAATGGCCTGCCAACAAAAACCTCACTGTAAACAGGGTACGTGGAGAGCTGGCATTTATTTTCCTTTCAAGAAGGTTTTATGTAGAGAATTAAATAAATGTAGGCCCTTTTACCTTTGGCTGTTACCCTTCATTGAAAATACTCCAAACTCAGAATTATTTAAAGGTTTCATGTTCCTCCCCGCCTTACCACACCCCACTTCTACTGTTGTTAGTTTGTTTTTGTTGTTGTTACTGTTCGCTGTTCGCTGTTCTTTTTTCTTTTTCTCCCTCCCATGGCTAAGCTAGATAACTCTATGCTGTCTCTTTTTGCATGCACTACTATCCAGGACAGTAAACCTGGGCTTACATATTACACAGGCTTATCGGAGTTTGCTTGCGGCCACTTGAACACCCAAACTACGTCATCTGTTCCTATGAAGAAACCAAACCACCATCTTTTATAAATTGCCATGGAAACCAAGTGCCTTCAATGAAACAAGCCTGAATAATTCTCCACTCAGAAGCTTGCACTGCAGACAATGGTTTGTGTAGAACTAGTTTGTAAACAGACGACACAGCTGAAACGTGCAAACTCCAGGCAAGACGCCCCAGACGCTTCTGAAGAAGAAAGGACCCGCTGCTGCAGAAGCCCATGCAGACAAGATTGTTTGTTTGACCTCCTAGACAGCCATGGCCTTTTGGCTTATTGTCCATAGAAAGGAACTTCCACTGAGACCAGCAATGGGAGCAACACTTTTTTCTTCCAGGTTATTAATGGGTCAACCAGAGCAAAAGGTTATTGTGATAATAACTAGCGCAGAAGGTGGTAAAACACAGAAGTGATTTTTTTTTTTACTCTAACCTCCATTTGAAATGAAATTGGCCCTGCCTTTAGAGGAAACGAGGAAACGGTTGAGATTGCGGTGCGGACGAACTCTGCCTCGGAACTGGGCCTGAAAAATCTGGCTTTATTGTAAACTCTGAGGGTAATATGCCTCTGCCCTTTAGTCAGACTCCATGCAAATTGTGAAATATTATTTTATTATTTTAACAAGATTAAAAAACACTTTTACAAAAAAACAAAAACCTGTAAAAATGATTTTGAGCTACCTGAGGACAAACCATACCTTTAACCAGCCAGTTTTCCAATGCATTGTAAATTCCACTTACACCTGTTGGTTATGAAAATTTGAAGATCTTTTTCCTTAAATTATCTCAGCTTTTAACTTCATTTAAAAAGACTTTTGTCTAAAGAAGAATATTATTATTATCTGTTCTTTCCATACCCCAGGATTTAAAAAATACTGATTATGCAAGAAATTTGGATTTAAGTATAAAATTGCAGTATTTGCAAATATTAATATAAAAAGCACAACAAAATGTAGTAGAAATGACAAAGCTTGATTTTTTTTAAACAACTGTAGAAATGTTTGTGCAAATTCAATAATTCAATTTAAAATATAATTTTACAGCTCTGTTCAATAAAGCCTCTTTCCAGGTAAGGTATGATAAGCAGTGCGTGTGTTTGTTGGGCAATACTCACTTATCACTAAAATGAGATTAGTTATGTACTTTACTGGTTATGTTATCTCGGGATAAATCTTCAGGGCTTCGTACACAATTAATGTCTGAGGAAGAAATTTTAATAGAAACACCCAATGCACTTTCCTTTATTTGTAATGCATGTAGAAACTGTTGTACCTCTATAGGTAAAGAATGAACTAAAGGCAATTTGAAATTTAATGTTTAATTTCATCATCAGTTCAAAAGGGAACATATCAGAAAATCTAGGTTTGTGATAGATGCAAGCTAACCCAAATCCTTTGAATTGAGCAAAAAGAACAAATTACTATCATAATTTATTTGAATTAATTAGTCCTATTGAAATTTTTTCAAAAACTCAAAAGGCATTCTTCTATTCTATGAAACCAAAGATTTCAAGTAAATGATATATGGGCCCTTAGCATCTGAAAAACATGCATTTGTCTGTATTTCCGCCACGTTGGAACTAACCACATCTCTTCACTCTCCAAGATTAGGAAAACACAATTTTATTTATTTTATTTTGTTATGTTTTACTTTTTACATTCTCTTTGCAGAACACCAGAAGTATCTTTTGATTTAAAGAGAGGCTTAATTTGTCATCTTTCAATTATCTTTAAGTTGGCTTGAGTGATGCTTTTGCAAGTAAATCTAAAGGAAAACGACCCCAAAATTCAGATCATTTGAAAACATATATATTCTTTCAAGTAAAATAACAAGGCTTTTCTTTCATCTAAGTTATCCCGAGCCAACAAACTACTGTAAGTAAAAGATTCAGTTATATCATTATGCATTTATCAAATACTAAATAAATTTTTCCTAAACTTTCACATTGTCAGAAAACACACTACCGAGTTCATGAGAACTGGCTGGTACTTCAAAATTCATTTTGATTAAACTTCTAAGAAGTCGCAGAAGACTGTGAAGGACAGGGAGCAGTCAGAGGTGGAAGCAAACAGACTACTGAGATGAGAATAAAATGGGTTTCTCACGTGAGATCTGCACCCATTAGACAAGCCAACAGAGAGAACCGGTGTTTTGACTTCAGATCAAATGCTCAGTTGCTGTCATTGAAGGAAAATGGCCAAAAATGTGGAAGCTTTAAAATGATTTGGGTAAATGAACTGGAAATTTTGTGAAATCACCTTGTCTTTAATAGAACTAACGATCACAAAACCCTTAAAGCACCTCTGTATCGATGACATTCCCATTCCTAACACTGCTATGTCTATCGGAAACTGGCCTCAACAACACTTTCCCTTTGCCAATTTGATAGTGTATAATGGAGCCTATAATGGAGATAAACCAGTGGAGTTGATGGATTTTGTTGTTGTTGTTTGGGTTTTTTTGTTTGTTTGTTTTTGTTTTTGTTTTAATGGGGAAGCATCTAGCCATCAGGATTTTGTTTTCTGGGAGCACAACATACTGTGTAATCTCCAATTATTGACAATAATTGATCCCTATTGATCAGAAGCAGGACCGCTTTCTTCAGTTAAATGATATTCCTATACAAGTTAACATTTCTACAGCCGAGCCTACTATGATTGCAGTGAGCATGATTTCCATGTATTGATATGAAGGTTCACACAGGAGCTGAGAGAACCTGAGTAATATTCACCACATTCACTAAAGTTGCCAGAAGTGCCAAACAGTGTCACGTATGATCTTTTCTTCAATCCTGAAAGTGAGAAAAAAAAACAAATCACAATTATAGGATGTACAACTAATCATGGACTATGCAGTTTATAACCTAATTTCCTTTGCTTTTTTAAAAGATCATAGTCTTCTCAGATGCTTTACAATCACACCTGCCCTTGCTTTTCCATTTCCTACCTATTTTCCTGCCATCTGTTCATATAGTTCCATTATGGATCACATGTATTCCTGGTCTACTGTGGTCCTTGTCTCCAATGTGGCTTCCTGTATTCAGTAGATCAGAGGTTTGCTCCATGACTGCATTTCCTTAAGAGAACTGGTTAATGGACAGTTATAATGTCAGGCAGCAGACCTTGACACGAATGGTCTTCATTTCAAGTCTCCCATTGATTTGACTCGACAGAACAATTAATTATGTCTGTTAGAACCTAGATAGTCTTTATACCATGTACTATATAATGAATATAATTCCATTCTTGACTTTCATACTTGGAAATATGAATAAGTATAAATTACAACTGTACTAATTTTTCACCAAACATGAAACTTATCTTAAGTACTCTATAATAATAAACTTAACCTGCCAAAATATGTGTAATTTAAAGAATAATTATTTCATTTAGTTCTGTACTTAAGACTATAAACCCCAAAGAAACAATTATTTTTCATAATCAATTTATGTTTTCATTGATAATTTTAAAGTTGGTGATAGACTGATCTGATTTTGGTAAACTTTTCAAATGATTCTCCTAAGTATATGTTCTTTATCGCAAAACCTTTTTTTTAATGTGCCTTTCAAATATGAGGGCCACGCAATAGACATTTAAAATGGAAAAAAAATTTACCTTCCCCCCCAATAATTCTGGTTGATGACTACTTCCACTGTTTCAGCTGTGTCTCAACAAAGCAGAAGGTACACTCTTCTTGCAACTGGGCAGTTGATTTCAATGAGGAGTTATTGCATTTTCTGTGAAAACAATAAATAATCATAGGGTTCAATCCCAAGCTATTTCTTTTCCTACAGCGTTCCCTTTGTGACTAACCCATTTAATTCATTTTCTTAGTGTTGTTTTTAGAATGCAATATATATCATTTTCTACTCTGTCTTAGGAGAAAAGCTACTACAAAATTGATTTTTCAAAGCTAATATAAAAATGACTGAATATTCATAGTATGTATACATATAACTGTGTATGTTATTTCATGAGTAAAGAAAGATATAGAATCTTAACACTGTACTGTGAAGTACATCAGCGAAGAACAGTCCTGAGCGGGTTAATGTCTGGCTTGAAATAGAAGTGAGAGATAAAGGCAGGCAAAGCTTCCACATATTTCTATATGGATTGCTTTATGAGCACATGTTCATTTAAAGCTTAATAAGTTTATGAGTAGTGGCTTCACTACCCTGAACCCATGTGAGAATCTCAAACTGGAATCCAAAATTTGGAGTTGGGCTGAGGTTAAACTCTGGGTAGAAACTGCAATAGTTTTCTCAAGGATATATTTACAACTGATTGAATTTAATTTCAATTGTACTAATTTTCCATAAGTTGGTCTGAAATGTATTCTTATTTTTCAATAAAATGATGGGAAATTCTATGAGTAGGGATAAGCTTGGTAGTTTTGCTTGTTTTTGTATGGCTCTTCATTGTTGCCCTGGGTTTCCAGGCTATCATTTTTATTTCTTGAGTCTCACCAGTATATTTAAATGTATAAGTTTAATCAAATATGCATTGTATTAAATTTCTATGAAATACAATTTACATTGAAGACCATAAAGTTTAGATGGAACTTAATTTACATTTTGATATTTTCCTTCTTCCAAATAGTTTCAGATAGCTGTATGTTATTTTACTTTGCTTTTTTTTTCAATAAATGAAATTATGTTAAATACTCTGTTAGTGTTTGGGGAAATTTTCTGCTGTCAATAAGCAATTACGTTCAAAAAACAACAAAAATGATGTTTAAAATGACAATTAAAATGAAAGCGTCATCGTTTCTTTCACAATTAAGAAGATTGTATAGACTCACCACTGCAGTGAGCATAATTAGACCATCAAGATTTGGATTGATTTTGGCATCCTTTGTAAGAGATTGTTTACATGATTGGGATAAGCCATTTAGACACTACAATCTTCGTGAACAAATGCGATTTAAGAATTATGATGTGGTGCAGCACCTAAGCTTCCGTATAAGACATGAAATTATCGAAGCTTGATGATGCAATGATTCCAGTTTGGTGCTGCAGTAATCGCAGATTGATAATGCTAACTTTATTCAGGGAGGTTTTTGTTTTTATTTTTTAATCAGATGTTCCCCAGGACACTGTCAGATAAATGTAAGTCTTCCTAAGGAAACAAATACACTGTCCCACAATGATCAGTTGGAATCAAAGTTTAAATGGAATTCTGAAAACTAGCACAAGATTTTACTGTCTATTCTGCTTAATTTTTCTCTATCTTTGCCACTATGCCTAAAAGTAAAACCTTGAACATTAAGGAATAAATATAATTAACATTTAACCCAATTAATTGTGTTTAAAAATCAACCCCCTCCCTATGGTTCCTCCGCTAGTGTTCTATTACTCTGCATTCTCCATGAGCCATTTTAATTTAGTAGTGTTTTATAGATCTAATCCATTTTTTTGTTTCCTAAAATACTAGGAAGTTATTCCTTAGTTCCATTCATTTTTATTTCCCTGAAGAAACTGTAAACTTGTTTATGGCAAGGCTGTCTATCCATGTCTTACATGAGGTAAGGTGTAAGTCTGGGCTCAATGAAAGATATAGCATGGATTATTACTGATTAAGTTATATTTGAACCAAAAAACTTAAAAGGCTAGGAAATATTCAGAGCTGTTATCTTTTAATTATAAAATCATTGAAATTTCATAAACAGAAAATATGGCCTGTATATTAGGAAAAAAAAGAAAATCCAATTGCTGCAAAAGTTTTGTTTTCAACACAAATATCTGGGGTTTCGTAACTTATCAGACAATAATAATGGTTTTCTTGTTTTTTGATAGAGGGTCTCTTGTAGCTCAGAGACTTGGACTCAAACTTTCTGTGTATCTGAGACATCCTTTGAACTCTGGGTCTTTCAGCATCCGAATATCTTAATGGGGGTATTTTGTGTGTTAAAATTTGTTAAGAAATAAAAGTTAAATTAAATTTAAATTGTAAGCAGGCACCAGAAGTGTGTCAAAGCACAAATGCTAATATTTTCTTTGAGAAGAAGACTCACAGTTAACCTGGAGAAAATTAGACTAATTGAATATGTTTTTGCAAGAAGCCCAGATTAAACGTGGAAATAATACTTTATAAGGTCTCTTCTTCCAACTGTAATTTATTATAGATTAAGTGGTTTTTGCTTGCTTGTCTAATGTTCCAAATACATATGAGTTCCATCTTATTTCAAAATCTAGTTTTTTTCCATGTCTTTTGCAATATAAATGTCCTGGTCTCCAATCACCTAGGAAAACGTGAATATGATATGCAGCAAGCATTTTCAGACATGTTTGATAATTTAAATTGCAAAACAACATTATAAAAATAATAGGATATAACCCAGGCATGGAGGCTTACACGTGGAATTTCAGTTCTCAGGAGGCTAAACACAGGAAGATCACCACAATTTGAGGTCACACTGAGCTACATAGCAAGTTCCAGTCCAGCCTGAACTACATAGTGAAACCTCATCTCAAACAAAAACTGAACAAAAAAAATCTATATATGGAAAATAATAAATGGTATAAAATAAGAAACAAATAGTCAAAATCAAAACAGTACTGAGCAGAGATGGCTAATGATCTTTTAAATTTGTTTCTGTTTTGGATTATATAGCTTAAGTCACTAAACTGCACAATTTAGCAACGCAGTGAAAGAATGGTATGGTGCTATTATGCAACAATAGAGCAGCGCTTAATCGTTAAGTAAATGGTGGGAGTATTTTGTGTGTTAAAATTTGCTAATGAAGTGAACACGCATCTTCATTTTTGTTAAGTTTTCATGACAATATATAAATTATTTCAATGTAACTTTGCTGGTGTCCCAAAAGCCCTTACAATATTGAGGAACTGAGGACACTAAAGATACTAAAGATACCGTTCTGATTCTACAAGCTCCATGGAGCTTGTCATTTTTTTACTCACTGGTCCTTTCCTTTGCCCTTTGCAGTGGTTTCTCTGTTTTGGTTTGTTTTTGTTTTTTTTTTTTCAAGTTACAAACACTCTCGCAGACAAATTAGTTCCTGCTAATTGAGAGTAGCAGCTGTCTGTCCACACAGTCCTGTTAGTTTGAAACTAGAATGAGAAGGCAGTGGATTTTCAGGCAAGAGTTAAGGAACAAGGGGTAAAAGTATAAAAAGAAGAAAGGCAGGCAATGTCAAGATGGTATTCATTCCATAGTTGTCCCACGGACAGTTGAGACTGCATTCCCAGGTCAGACAGTGCAGACTGAGTGAGATGGTATACAAGGCTATCAGGTGTCTGAGAAAGCTCAAGCAACAACATGATGAGGTTGTCATGGAGAAACCCACAGTGGTTCCCAGAGAGAAGGGGGAAATGCTATAGATAATGACTCTTACAAGGAACTAAAACACAGTATCCATGTGAGCAGAAGGGAGAAAAAGAAAAATTTCACAGCCAAGTGCTTTCAAATATGTACACAGGAACTAGAAAAGGAATATAAAGCATCAGTGAATTAAATAAGCTTTTAAAAGATTTGTAATAAGTGTATTTGTGAATATTTGACCACATGCACATCTTTCTCTTCTTCTCTTAGGCCCACTGTAAGTTCAGCTTGGCTGTTCTGCAGACCTTCCCCTTCCTATGTGAGTTCATGGCAAACTGTAGGCTAGTCTAGAATACATTTTACTGTAATGTTTCCTTCATTGAGCAAGTTCACATTGCAAACTACTTCTGTTTTTTCATACTCTTTGCCAGTTTCTCATATGACTTTCTACTCTTATGCCCCCACAACACTGCCTCTGTCCAGTGAAGTAGAGATGCGAGCAGTAGTGTAATATGGTATCGCAGACAGCGGATGAGAGACAGGGCACAGCTGTCTTTGTAAAGTACTTGAACAGCCTTGTAGAGCTAAGGATGCCAAAACATCGACGAACATTTACTAACTCTTAACGTGCTGATGGTTTTTGAAGAAAAAAATGTAGTACTGAAAAGCAATTTGCACACATTATGTTTGGAAATGAGCCTTCTGAATTATTTCTAATTTTTGCAATAGCATTACTTACTTACTCAGACACACATGCTATTTACATGACTTGACATGTCCAATCTGTGCATCTCCAGAAGCATCGGTTAGTTCATCTTGCTGTAACTCTTAAAGACTAATCATTCACACTCATTAACTCTGTGACTTTGCATACAATGGATGACATCACATTTCCAGCACTAGGCATCCTGAACACAATTTTATTTGAGATCCAGGATTTAAAAGAACCATCTAATAAGCATGTTTCTATTTGTTATTATCCAGTATGCCTCTGTGCAGTAGCAAATCTGAGTTACTCTTTGTACAACTAAAAATAACAAAGCATTTGCTTTTGTTACAGTAGCAAGATACTACCTGTTATGACAGGCAATCTTATTTTAGAGATGGCGAGTTGTAAACAAAAACTGAATTTTAGGATTACTGAAGTAATGGGGCAGGAGAGACATTTCAGCAATCAAGAAGGATTTCTGTTCTTCCAGAGGGCCCAAGTTCAGTAACCAACACCTACATTGGCCAGCTAACTACTGTCTATGATTCTAGCTCGAATTCCTTCTCTGGCCCTTGCAGGTACCTGTACTTATAAAGCATTCACTCAAACAGATGCACACACACACACACACACACACACACTTAAAACACTAAGAATAAAGGTTTAGGAAAGATTAATGAAGTATGAAATTAAGTATAAATTGATCAGTTATTTTATTTGAACCTGAAACGAAACCTCTTTGACTCAGAATGTGGCTGGGTTCATATTTTAATGTTAATTGTAATTCCAGAGGGAAACCTTGAAAATTAAGACCCCCATGGTTTTAGCATGAAGGAGATTTTGATTCCATAGAGTTGGAGGAAGGGGAGGAGCTATGCTTTTAAAAAAATGGCTTAATTAATTCTGATACTCTCATATTTGAGCTAATGAAGACCAGCAGATCCTTGAAACTCACTGACCTGTCAACCTAACACAAATGTATGTGCTTCAGGTTCAGTGAGAGACACTGTGGTGGAGAGCAGAAAGGAAATACACCGGTGGAGAGTGATTGAAGAAAGACAGTGTCCACCTTTGACCCCACATGCATGTGCACGTAGACATTCAGTCACACATTCACGCTCATGGAAACACACAGTAACTAATACTTACCTTGTATACATGAACACAGCATTTTACTAAGATGTTAAATGAAAATAATTCTGAGCTGTGTGATGTACAGTTTGAGAATCATCAGATTCTCTTCTGCCTATGATTTTACCCACAGTAGCTGCATGACCTTGACTAGAGAGTATAAGAAGTGCTCCCCAAGCTGGGGCAGTGAGTCAGCTTCCAGTAATTGGCAGTATGAAGCAGGAGGACTGTTGTGAGAACAAGGCCTACCCAGTCTTTGTGTGTGTGTGTGTGTGTGTGTGTGTATTTTAGTGTCCCTTACATCTGTTTCTTGCATAATCTCCCTCACTTCCCTCATCTCTAAATTAGGAGAAGATGTCTAAGAAGTTCATCCTTGTGAACCATGACTGACATTTAACAAGTATTCCCACAAGTGTCTGCTCACCTATGAAAATGTTTCCATAGTATTTACCACCTCAACAACAAAGTGATTAAATGGAGCAATACTCACCAAGCATCTGCAGTGATCTTTGACTTTCAAACTGCCCTTTCATTTTGCTAGTGCAAGAACATAAAAAGAGATCCTGCATGTTTATACTGTAGGATGTTTCTTCTCTCAGTATAACTCTACGGAGATTATCAGTAGCAATAGGTTTACATTCATTACTGCATCTTGCAGAGTTTAGCTGTGGGATAGTTTGTGAAAGCATTTGCCCAGAGAAAGGAATGGGTTGTTACCACTATGGGACTTTTCAAAAACAAAACAGAAGCATAAACCTAGAAAAATACTCCCATAGTATTTGTGTAAATGTTGGATCTTTTTTCTTCTTCAGGATAAACGTCTTTAAGTACATCTGCTGAGTAGTATGGCAATTGCATATTTTGTTTTATAAACACCTAGTAAGTTTTCCCAGGTTTCCTGCCATTTTATATTACCAGAAATGAATGAGTACTCCAGTTACAGTATATTCTCAGCATTTTTGGTCATAGCTCTTTTATTTCAATGATCCCGGATTTAATTTTCATTTGCAAATGAAAAGAATGTTTTTCAGTCAGAGGTCTGACAGTTGAGAGAGATTTCTTCACGACCAGGCACTACTTCAAGCTGTAGTTCAAAATGTTTCATAAACACAGCCACAGCCAAATGCACCAAGCACTCACCCCGTGCTTGCTAGCTGCCACCCTCAACCATTTGCCCACAACCAGGTTACCCCTCACCCTACCTTATGCCTGTTACCAGCTGCCTTTCAGCCGGACCACGCTCTTCCCACTACGCTGTACTAGTTCCCCTCAGTTTACTGCGCCACAACCAATGACCCACCCTATCCCACTGCCCTACACAAACTTCCCTCAACCAGAGCTTAATATTGCCTGCCTTGGGGGAGATTAGTTCTGGCCCATTTGAAAATTTCCAGAGTTCTCCAGCAGAGTCAAATTCATTGCCTATAGTGCCCTGGGATTAAGAACAAACTTTAATTTTCTTTTCTCACTTCCTCATATCTCTACTGGAACTTCCTGGAATCACTATTCAGATAAAATTCCGGCTTTTCATACAACCAGGTTGCTTCTGAAATGTAACCCAAGTGTTTTGGAAGAGCAGTCTGTGTTCTCTAACTAATTTGCCTAAGCTTATTCAGGAAAACAGTGACTATTCTGATTTGGATATGTTTTCTCCAAAACTTAGCTGAAAGCCACATGGATTAAAGGTTTGGTCACCAGAGCAATATAACTGAGTAATAGAACTTTTAGATGGTGGTACACATCAAGACAGCTTTGGAAAATCCAAACTGAAAACTGTGGCTTATTTATAGAAGGGAAGGTCAAGATTCTGCTTTTAAAGACAAGCTGGCATGTTTTATTCTGCTAACATCCCAGCATGCTCACTATATATAGTCTGGGTAAAACATGTCTACCATTACATGTTTCTGACATAAGCTGTTCTGACTCCTCTGTCTTCCTGTCTGGTTGGATCTGTCTTGTCCTCCAATCTCTGCTCCCCTCTTCCAGTATTAAACATGTTAATTCTGTAGTTAAAAAATGGAGGGGAAGAAGGGAACAGATGAAATGGTTCATCATAAAAAGAGAAATTTGTGCATGTGGTGAGGTCTGGTCTAATTCTTTACAAGACTAAGGTAGGCTGAAAAATATAGCTTTAAATTTTCTAGGCAGAAGCCAAATGCAGGAAGAACAGCACACCTCCCTGATCACATCCTAGAGATGGGCTGAAGTGATGGAGCAGAAAAATTAGGGAGATAAAATGCCACTCATTGACACAAAATTGCACACATTGACTAAGGAAAGCAAGTAGGTTAAACAATCAAAATATACTAGTATTTAGTATTTAGTAAAGCACACTTAATTTAAATTTTAGGCTGGAAATACTAATTGTTCAGAAAAAAGTGATAATCACATTTGAAAGTTATTAGAAATGACAATATGTGCATGAACAATGGCAATAATGAACCCTGTATGCTAGAAGAAATACTTATTTCTGTGACAGGATATAATGGGCATATCCTTAAAGAAATTTTAGCATAGTCCAATAAAAACAATTTTTTTAAAAAAGAAATCTACACAAGTTAAGATATTGAAAAAAATTTAAAGGAAGTTTTACTTGTTTATCAATTCCCCTATCCACTAATTATTTGTTGATCTCAATTATAGGAGTTCCACTGTGTTTATTCATTCTGGGAAAGAGTGCATTGAACATAAAAGCAACCCAGAGCTGCAGTACATTCTTTTCATCTGTCTGGACCAGATAGCACAATTGATTTGGGTGTGTGCTAATGACACCTATTCTGTGGACTCAAACACCATCTTAATTAGCTATACATACCAAGATAAAATCCATGGATACACTATACTTGCTTCAGTCAACTGTCTGAGCAGTTCTTACAGTCAGAAATGAAACCACAATAGATTGTATGGCTAAAATAAGGTTTTCACTACCGTTATTTATTAAAGATTCAACATTATTCTTTGTTTGCCCCATCACTTCTCTAGTTTCTCTTATAACTAGAATGGCATAGTCACCAATAAATTAACCTTGATATTATTCATTGCTCACCTTGTACACTCAATCAATTAGCGCATCTGGTCAATTTTGCTTCTTGTATATAATTTAAATGTATTTTCAAATTATCCATCTCCAATGTGCCTACTATAGACCGAGCTACTATGAAATCTGCTAAGATACAAGACTTCTTGTTGTAGACTTCTACATCCTATTGGCTGCATCATACCTCACATGTAGAATAGTTTACTGTCTTAGAACATAAGGAAATAAATATTTTGTTTCTTGATATTTTAATGGCATCCCATTGCTCACCAAATAAGGAATTAATTATTAAAGTAATAAAATGTCTATACAATCTACTTTCTACCATTCTCACTCATGCCAGTAACTCTTTATTTTGTTTTTAGATACTGAGCTTGCCTGAGTTTCTCAAATATGACTTCTGTAACATTAGCACTTTTGTGACTAACCTTAAACATGGCTTCACTTTTATGCTTTCATTGAATACCTGTGCTCCTCTGGGACCCCTACTTGAGCATTTCGAGCTAATCAGTTTTTTAGCATATGCATCCTCAGTTTTCCCTTATTATGTTTCTCAGAAGTTTGATTGAAGGCTGGTATGATTTTTTGAGTCCTCACCTAATATGGTGTGAGCTCTGGGAAACCAGGAGGAGCACATATTTGCTGCTTAACTATTTATTCAAATATTTCTGAGCAACACAATGTCAACAGTGGTGTTTGCCTCTTTAGAATCTCTCAGAAGCGAGTTCCAAAGATTTCCTTTGAGATCCATTCCCTTCAGTCATGTTTTGTCTGGTGATTAAGTTCATCACCGATCAGTTATAAGATTTATATCAATATATGTCATAGTGTTGTATAGCTTTCCTGATGATACACAGTTTTATCTGTTTCTCCTCATGCTGCATGCTCTTCTAACTCAACTATGACTATTCCAAAAGACCTATGTTAATTTTGTCCTCTTACAGCCCACCCACTATGAGAGTTTTAGCCCCAGTAGATTATTTCCAAATTGAATGTGTTCTCCTAGTCTGTAAATCTTAAAACACAGATATGAGATTAGTCCCTGAATTGAGAATCCTAATAAATAATCAGCTTCTTCTCTATACGTAGCAAAAAAAGTTCCATAATCAATGCTGTGGTTTCAATTGACTGCTTAAATAACCTTAGAACTGTTTCAGATTCCATCATTAGAAATAAAATGAAACACAAAAACGCAAGTTTCCATCCAACAACTTGTCGTGTTTGTAACCCATATGTAACCCATATATTTGTTTATACACCCAAATGATAAGTCAGTAAGTGGACGCAAAGATCTCTGATTTTCAAGGTTGTAGGAGTACGTGGATCTGAATTATTAGAAAAAAATGCCACAGATAGGTCTGTTTTAATAAAACACAAAATAAAATCTTTACATGATTCCAAAAGCAAGCAAGGAAAGACAAATGTCACCTTGAATTCTGAATTTCTCCCAGACTGTTTTGTTAATATGGTCACCATTACTCCTGCTTCTGCCTGCCAGTAAACTATGCTCAACTGTGTGTAAATCCATTGAGTCATCTTTGCCTCCATTTCCCTCATGTCTTCAGTCTAATCATTATTTCTTCCATTTCTGATGTCTTCAACCTTTCTGAACCCCATTCTCCCTACACAGAAATTCATACGTTGCAAGACCATCTCAAATTGTGTCTCTCCACTTATTTCCCATTCTCAAATCCATCACCACAATCCTATTGAGTTATTTTCCTAAATACAGTCCCACTCTTTTACCAGAACTATGAGAATATGGCACCTCAAGCCTCCTGGTTCCCTCTCAGGGATCCTCACCGTCTACCTATTACATGTTTATTATAGTTTATAGTACAAATGCCTACATGTATAACCACACTTTAAAACATATTTGTATTTTGCTAAACTACTATATAGTGTGCTTTTACAGAAAAGAATACTATCCCTAGAAAACATTCACTCTTTCTAAATTCTTTGAATTGGATGCAAGGGATGTCTTCTAATTTAATGATGTCTTCTAGCTTATGTTCCTGGGTCAGGGGGAGATCTATTCATTCTTAAACATTTATGTCAAATGTTGGCTTTTTAATCTGATAATTTTGTTAAAATCCATGTCACCTTTTAGTATCTCTTTTACAAGATAAATATTTTGCTTTATAGTATGACTAACTGATCCTTCTTATTTCCTTAATAAAGACTGTAAGCTCCATATGAGCAGGCACTATCTTCTCCTTTACGTTCCCTGCAGTGACAGCATCAGGGATTAGTGTATACTAGGTGCTCAAATAATATTTGTTGAATTAAATTAAATATATAGGAAACCAAAAAATAAAAATGTGTACATACATTTAAAAATTCAAGAAACAAGAAAAATTTGTATATCAGAATGTACAGAATAAAGAATTTATTGTTCCTGTTGCATCACTTGTTTTATTACTATATTTAATATTATTCATATATATAGGATTTAATTACCAACTTTTTATTAAAATAGTAATATAATGTTTATAAGTGTTCTATATGATAGAAAAACAATCCTCATTCAACGGATCAGTTAACTTGAATAGAGATTTTATTATAGGTCTATCTAAGGCAAGGCAACTATTGACTGACCTAAAACTCAAACCAGGGGATTTTAATGCCTATCATTATAACATATCCTCAACTGTTCCTAGTATTATTTGTTTACAGACACAAAATGAATTACTACACTTGTGGTATTTGAAAGTTTAAGTCAGTTAACAAGGCGTATTATGTTCTATAGAACATAATGCTGTATATTCTAAACATGAAAATAGTGATTGACAAAAGAATGAATGCACTTATCAGAACTTATCATGTATATAATTGTATGTGTGTTTTATACACTACATATATAATGTGTACAATTATAAGTACAATCATTTAAGTATTCATATATGTATGTGTGTAAATATATGTATATATATATGCATATGTATGTGTATATGTATATATATTGGTCAGTATATCAATGAAAATTGTAGTCACCGATTCATTTCAATTTTCTTATAATTTTAAAATAAAATTTTTAGTCATTTTCTCAGAGGCTGAATTAATCTCCTGGCAAGGAAACAAATCTGATATACTGCATAGTTATTCTCAAGAAATAAAATTGGGGAACATTTCTTTTCAACAAACTGAATCAGATTCGTGTTATTTTGAGAATACCTGTAACATGAGCACAGATGGGGCTCACATAACTGCAGTCTTTTCAATTACTTCAGTGTTAGTTGTGTGCAACAGTCTGTGCATGCATAGCACAAGTTGAAATCCCACATAACACCTACATCATTTGAATGTGGAGTTACATTAGAAATTGGGCAAAGAAGACATGGTATTCAAACCTTGTCATCTTCACTCATCTTTACCACTGAACACAGGTTGCAGGGAATAACTGGAATTGTCATGGTACTGACAGGAAATGCCTAATAACAAAAATCTATAAAGGATGTTTTTCTCTGACACACTAACATTGATAACCTGGTGTAACTAATAGGCTTAAGCAAAAGAACACTGATCTTGCTGAAGAAATTACATGACTAAGCAATAAAGAAAATCGGTATCTATGATTTTTCTTCCAAAAATGAACTAAACCAATTTGTTAAGTACTGTGTCTGTTTCCATTGGATTATTAGATTCCACAAAGAAATTTCTTGAGTATTAATTTTGAAACTGAGTAGAGAAATTTTATCAAGACAGAATTTCAGAAAGTCCAAGACAATGCTGATTTGTTTAATAAATAGCCTACAAAAATACCATACGTGTTATCAAGTGACTTCACAACATTGCTGCTGCCCCACTTTTCCTTTAAGTACAATTTCTTTTATAATTTCAAGATAAAGGAAATATCAATTTTTCTATTCATCGGAGAGCAAATGTCCTCTCTGAAATGCAGTACACACTACTAGAGGAAACCATGAACTAATAACTGTTCAGCAACAAGCAAAACATTTCAAATTTTAAAATTAATTTTGATGCTTTTGCTGTTGGATAATACTCTTGCACACTGTAGGAATTTGTCACTTGTATAAGTTTAGTAAAATGCTTATTAGCCAGTAGCCAGGCAAGAAGTATAAGTAGGGCAACCAGACTAAGAGAATTCTGGCAAGAGGAAAGGAGGACAGTCAGTCACCAGTCAGTCAACCGGTCAGACATAGAACAAGCAAGATGAGAATGGCTTACTGGGAAAATTTATCAAGCCACATGGATAAACATAGACAAGAATTATGGGTTAATTTAAATTGTAAGAGCTAGTTAATAATAAGCACGAGCTAAAAGGCCAAGCAGTTTATAATTAATATAAACTCCTGTGTGTTTCTTTGGGATTGAATTGCTGTGGGACTGGGCAGGACAAAACCTACAAATGAGCATTTTCCGTTTTTTGTCTTTTCAAAACAAGAATGGTGAATCTAATCTTCTTTATCTTTTTTCCTGACCATTATCCATAACAACTTGTAACCAACACTATAAACAAAACCAAACATATATAATCCAATTTTTAGGAATGTGGACCTAGTTTTCTAGACTACTTCCTGCTGACTGGGGACACTGATAATTTTATGGGGACCCAAAGAAAATTTAGGATTATGGTCAAGTCTTGACTGGAGTATTCTGTGAGGCTGGATCTTTTCAACCAGCAATCTTGAGACCGTTCTATATGTAGAACTCAAAGGAAATTGTAACAGAGGTACTCTGAAACATTGGATCATCTGGGCCATCTGCTCCCTTTGGAAATTTTTCAGGGGGATCTTCCTTGGTGAAACCTTATTTTTCTTAACCCCAAATGAATCCATAGCCTCTCATTTCCTGTGGAAACAAAAGCAAAACCTCTTCTCCCAAGTAACATATCCTTTGACTTAAATTTTGAAATCAAGGCATTTTCAAATTATATAGGTTGGATTAATCCAGCAGTATTTATAATCAAATGTCTTTTAGTAGTTGTTGTTCCTTCCTCAGCAGTTAAGCAATTCAAAGACAAAACAATAATATACAGTATCCAGACTCTCTCTAATTTTCCATCTTTACATGGCTTTTTTTTTATTTTGCTCTATTTCTTTTTTAAGGACTTTCTCTATATCCTTTCTCTTTTTTCTTCCAAGCCTACATATATTTTTAAACACACTATAAACTATTTAGAGTTTTTTTTCATCTGACTCTGTCTTTACTGTATATTTCTATTTTTTTTCTGAGCACATGAGTCTTTAATCTGATAAGCAGTATGGCTAGGATTAAACAGCAACTTTTGCAGCTGGCTCTGTGCATTCCTTGGCTTCATGAGAGCCTAGCTTCATAATAATGGTACTGATGATAGCCATATTTATTGCTACTCTGTGGAGTTTCTAGGTTCATGACATCACCAAGGAGCATGCCACTGACTGCTTTAGAGGGGGAGTGGGGAAGCGGGAGGGAAATGGGAGGAGCAGAGGAGGTGGAAATTTTGAATGGTACTATTTATAATGCAATAATAAAAAATTAAATGTAAAAAAAAATAAACACCATTTAAGTGTTTGGTGGCAGGGACTCTTAAAAGAGCTGCCATATGGATTTTGCTGCTAACACTAAGTCAGGAAGCCTTTCTTAAAGGAGTCATACCTTTGTTTACTGCCAGGAAACAGAGCCTACAAGAGTAAAGACAGTTACCAAGAAGATGTGCTTGACTCTGTTCTTATCTGTCTAGAATCCTTTTTTTTTTTAAAGCTTCTTTGGGCTTTATATGAAAATTCTTGCAAACATTTGGGCACCATTTATACGTGGGAGATTCTGTCCCACCCAGTCCCACAGTCGTTCAGCCCCAAAGAAACACACAGAGGCTTTTTTAAATTATAAACTGTTTGCCCTTTTAGCTCATGCTTATTATTAACTAGCTCTTACAACTTAAATTTACCCATAATTCTTGTCTATGTGGCTTGGTACCTTTCCTCAGTAAGGCATTCTCATCTTGCTTCTGAAATCATTCCTCCAAGCGTTCATTCATTCACCACCGAGACCTCTCGCCAAACCTAACAGGCACCATTCTATATTCTGAGAATGCAATAATGGAAATAGATAAAAATACTTTTGTGATGAGATTTTTCTAGATTTTTCTATAAATTCTGCTACCCATGGCAAATGTCATGGAGGGGGAAGGAGCTAACAGAACTAGTAGGAAAAATGTCTTGGGAATTAGGGGAGATCATTTGTCATTGGCAGGTTTAAGAATACTTTAGGAAATAGATAACAAGCTATATATTTTTAAGGAAAGGGTAAAATAAGCATTCATTCTTTTCTAAAACCTGATGAGTATTACCTAAATCTTCATGTTTTCTCTTTTCCCCCTAATGTGTAGGATGCCACAGCACAAAACTAAAAATTAAAGCAAAGAATTGTAAATATATAGAACTTATTAAAAATCAAATCACTTTGAAATGATGAAAGAATTCTAGAGGTAGCTTTAATAAAGAATTTTCAATTGTATAATTCTGTACTGTTAACTCAAAGTGAGTTCTATTGGCTTTTGTCCACATCTCCATTCTACAGTACACCATGATTTTAAAGAAACTTTTATCATACTTATTTATTTGTGTGGTTGCAAATGTCTAAGCCACAGCACATGAAGAGAAGACAGACCTCTCCTTTTACCATGTGGTTGCAGGGATTAAGCACAGGTCTTCTGTGTGGGTGGCAGGGTCCATTGATCACTGAGCCATCTCACTGGTCCTTGCACTAGAATTTTTAGAAGAGAGAAAACATGAACATGCTTTAGAAAGCTTTTTCCTTCAAAAAAGACATAAATCAGTAGGCAAAAACAAATTTGAAGGTATGCTGAATTATAAATAGTTAAATTATAATCTTGCATTTGAAGTGTTTGGAATTTGGAAATTGTGTATTGGCAGACTGTAAATTTCTTGTCTTGGCAACTCATCATCTACTCCTTCGTAGTGGTGACATACTGTATCCCTAGTGTAACCGAAGCCTTTCCATTTGCCAACCTGCTGTCTCCCTCTAAAGGGAATTTGAAATTTCATAATTTTAGCTCAATTTGACTTCTATATATATACAATCTTCATTTATTTTTAGACTTCCCTTCAGTCTACATTTTCAGATAATACATTCAAATGGCCAGAAAGATGGCTCAGTAGTTAAGAAGGTATATTGCTCTGGTAGAGAACCAGAATTAATTTCCCAGCATCCCTACTAGACAATCCACACTGCTTGTAACTTCAGCTCCCAGACCCTCTTCTGGCCTCCATATATACCTGTACATCTGTGGCATATACAGATGTGACACGCACACACACAGACCCACACACATAAATGATATCCACATCTGTACACAAACACTGAGACCTCCATGACTCTGGACGGAGGACAAAAGAACAATAGGTCAAACACACATCTCTGATTTGTTATGTAGGACAAAATCGCTGTGATTGAATCAGATTGCTTTACTAAACCAAGAAGAACCAGACAGAAATGTCAAAAAGCGTCTTCAGAAACTAGTGGCCACAGAGCAGTATAGGTGCAATGGTAGGGCAAATAAGGCCATTTTACCTTTCTATTTGAATGGGACGAAGCTTAGTTTTTGTTTGTTTGTTTGTTTGTTTTGTATACAAGTCTATAATAGGAAATCTATAAATATGAAGAAGTAACAGAGTAATTTCACTTCAAACTGCAAAGCTGACACAGTGTCTTTATACATTGCACTAAATGGCAATATATGGGCTGACACCATATCTTTAAGGATTACAATAACTGCTAAGTGGTTTTAAACCTCTGATTAAACTCAGATCTCACATCAATTTCCCCTTCGGATTGCAGAGGCTGTTATACCTTTGCTAATTAAGAATTGAAGAGCTGGAAATCAGGATGTCTGAAAATATATACTGATTTCTGTTGAGTTTTTCATGTTGGAATGTAGAGACTGAATCTCATTTTCCATGACACCTACCAATGTTTCAGAAAGTGAAGCTGGTCAGAGAAGATCCCCTCTGTGAACAGTGCATCAGGAAGGCTGCTGCTACAAGGGACAATGGTTGACTTAAATGAGCCCTAAGTCAAGTTTATTTACTAAAAGTACTTACTTAGTAACAATATTTGCCTTTAATAAGCAAAAACTCAGTGCAACACAGAAAATTTCACCATGACTATTCCTTCAATTGAAGGTAGATGTTGAACACTTGTTATTCTGTTTAAAAATCTGATAACCCTTATATTCCATGAAGTTTCAACACAAGCTTCTCAGTTATCATTATGAAAGTGTTGTCCATTAGCAGTAAGGGATACTATTTCATTTGTATGACTATTTTCTCACAACAATATTGGATTCCAAATAGCAAACAAAAGTTCAATATTTTTAAGTTGTATAATGCAAGGCTTTCACACACACACACACATACATATGAATACCATTATTAATTGAATTAAGGTATTTATCAGGTTACATAGTTATATGAATACATGACATACTCTCCAAAACTTGACAGCTTTTACAGCAGAAACTTTCTGACCTCACATTTCCATTTCTACAAATGCCTTATAAATTCTTTTCCTTTTCTATGAGGTTTTTTAAAAATGATAATCCCATTAAGTATGAGAAAATGGAAATACAGCACAAAATGAAGTATGTGTGTGGTTTCTCTTATTGTTTGGAAGAATCAACTTTGCATTTTGAGAAGCAATACCATTGAGAGTATCTTCTGAAATATCCATTATTTAACAGTGTATGGCAGAGAGGCTTATTATAAATTGGAAAAAAAGCCTATATAATACTAATGGCTAACCATGTAAATCTTTGGGCACAAATTCTTCCTTTATAATCATTACTGTGAAAACCTGAAAGCAAATGTACTGCCATCACTGGCAATTACAAGTGCCAAGTTATTAAGTGCATTAAGGACTTTAGTCTACTGGAGTCCCACTTAGTGCATGAGGGTAGCAATTTACTAAATGGACTGAAGTGGCCTGAAAGATCTAATGCACCCCGCAAAGGTGTGCACTCAATCATTTTATTACCATTTGGATCATCTGTATATTTATGAAAAGAAAGTAATGAAAGTGAAAATTTGTCATCCAGAAAAGAAAAAAACATGTCAGAGCATACGCAACCTAGGAATTATAATTTCTTGATCAGTCAGGGGTTTTTAAATCCTTTTAAAATTATAATATTAAGTTTGTTATCTATAATGTCAAAATTGTAGTTGACAAATGTAGTCTTCTTCAAATACTCAAGATTTGAAGTAAGAATTATCTTGAAATCTCCCTGCAAATAAACACTGTAATGTTAAAAAGTTTTAAGAGTAGAAAGGTTAAAAAAAATCAACATTATTCCATTAACAAGCATGAAATGTATTGCCATTATAAACTGGATCTTAATTTTATAAGAATATGCAGAACACATATACTGTACCGATACAGTATATATAACAAATAATAAATTTTGATTATCATTTCCTTATCAATTACATGATTCTGAATCAATAATTTTAGAGTGAATTTATTTTCATAAATAATTCAAAGGGATTATATGTATTATTGTCTTTAAAGTCTTTTGACATATGAACTTAAAAAAAACTTAGTAATCAAAATTCTTTTAGCAAGCAGCAGACAAGCATAGTTGAAGAATGATCCATTCATCCATAGGTGCTGATCTAACCTTTAAAGGCCCAAGAATATTTTTGCATTGTAAATTGCCATTTTCAAAAGCCACAGATTTAATAAGTACTCATTTCGAATTTGGGTCTGTTACTCCTATTTGTACAGCCTTAGTTAATCTTTGTAAAAAGTCACTAAAGTGTACTCTCTGGCCCTGTTTAGTCCCGGTATATGATTCATTTTATTTTCCTAGTTCTTGAATCCTATCCCAAGCATTTAAGTCTTCTTTGTGGCATAGGAACAAGATATGTTCATCATAAAGAGCTTGAGCCTGTGGGTCAACCTAGGTGTCCTCACCAACAATTTGATCCCAGGAAGTGTAAAGTCCTTGTTATTCTAAAATTTTAGCCTCTTCTCTGAAATAGCTTTTAAACATCAGTTGAGGTCCATCATCCAGGTTTGCTGTAACTAACTGAATCCAGTTGTGTGGTGTTCCTTCAATGCTAGAAGCCCATGTCTTTACCATCTCTCTAACAAATGCAGAATGCAAGCCATAAGTTACACCACCTTGCTTAATTTCTTTTAGATCATTCATTCCTATGGTATCCGTCTACCTTCTTTGGATCCTTTTGGGCCTTTAGAACTTGATGCTTTGTCAGAGTAGATTACAGGGTAAGAAGCTAAAACCCTGGGTAAGTCATCTCTGACAGCTACTGGTGACGTTGAATCCTGTTTTTGTACCGTCTTTCCTTGTTCATCAGCTCCAATAATTTCCTCAATCATTTCCAATCTTTTAACTACTATCTTTTGTAATGCCTGAATCTCCTGGCCTATATATATTTCTACCGATTTCATTGAGGCACCTAGCCTCTGGTCCTCATTCTGCACATGTGATTCCAAGGTCCGAAGTTTTTCTTTTAAAGATAGCACCTCATCTTTGGACATTATTTGGATAGCATGCAGATTGCCATCCTGTGGAGGTACTCTATCTGCTAACCTATCATAACTTTTAAACAAATTTTGATTGTCAAATTCAAAAGTATGAAGTCTTTCAGATAATTTCTCAGTATCCTTTGACATGGATTCAATTTTGTGTGTTAAATTAATGTTACCCTTTTCAATAGCATTAATTTTTTCAGGTAACTTTTGATTTCTGATGGTATTAATCCTGTCAGATAGCTGTTCATTATTAGTCTGTAAAGACTGTATCATTTCTAAAAGTGCCTCATTCTTGGCTCTGTTATCAAACCATTTTCTTAAAGATATAATATGAAAAAAAATGAGTCCCAATATCCAATTAATGGATTTATCAACATAACCATATAAACCTTGCAGAATATAATCCATAGTATTGGCAAAAAAGTTACTAAAATTTTCCATGATAATGTTGTCTGCCATTATATAACTTTCAAGTTTATTGATTTATTAATTAAGAAAATATTTACCTGGTATGAGGTCCAGTAAATTGTTTTAAGTATAATAGTCTTTATTTTCCAGCAGGTGTCATGGTTGCAGAGTCACGACCAGCAGTGCAACCTGGTGCCAAGAACATTCCTGAGTCACTTAGGTTTCCCCGCCTTGGTGCTGGTTAAATACTGATAAATATGCTTTGCTTGGCAAATTAAAAGTAATTAAATCAATTCAGTACATGGAGCAAGAAACCCAGAAGTCAGGAGCCAGGAGTTCAAACTGGAAGTTGCGAAGTCACCACATGGCAGGGAACAGAGCAGTGGAGGCAGTGGGGTATGTGTGAGCTTGGGAAACTTCCAAGTTGCCACACACAGTTAGGTCCACTGTGGTGAGGTTTGACAAAAAAATGCTTAGTAGGTAAAAGCAAGTCAAGTGGGTAGGGTGGGAGACTTTCTGGGCTGTGAATCATTAAGGTCTTTAAGCCCATCCACCCTGTAGGTGTAAAGTTCGGATCCACGTGGTGCACCAGATGAAGAAGGACGCTAAAAAGAAATTTCTCATTAGCTCAGAATTGAGTATAATAAAAGGTTATTTATTTTGGGGTAGACTCACAGATCACAATCTTCTGAGGGAACGGGGAACAGCAACCAAATCCCACAGCCAGAAAAGAGGCCAGACATGCACTTTACATCAGCATACATACATATATATGTATATATATGTATGTGTGTATGGATGTATGTATATATGTATGTATGTGTGTATGTATGTATGGCCATGACCAAATGGGTGGGTAACTTAAAGGCTACTGGTGGTAGGAATTCCTACAGCACATAGGAGCAGAGAATATACATGGAATGTTTCTGAAACATCAAATCCCAGCATCTAATCCTTCCAAACCCCAGCTTCTAATTCTTCCCAAATAGTTCTACCAAACATTCAAACATGTAAGCCTATGGGGTTATTCTCATTCAAACCACCATAGTTATATTCTTTGGAATTGTTATAAAATGCCAAACATTTAATATTCATTAAAACTTATTCAATCATGGAGAAATTTGATCTCATACAGTCTAAAAAAAACCCTAAATTTTATATTTTGTAGTGTTTTTTTTCATTTTTTATGGAAAGATCAATATTACACACATTTCATATTAAAAAAAGAGAAACAAAGGCTCATTACTACACCTTTATGTGCACAACACCTCTCAAGTTTCTCTATATAAAGTATAAAATTCAACGTTAATCTTTGTTCATTAAAATACAATTGGGGGTGCTTTGTAGTCTTCACATTGCCTAGCATTGTGAGTTACTTCCCTGGATTTTCATTCATATATTTCATGAATGATTCAATTTTGAATGATGTTGGCTGTGGAAATGGATAAGTGCTGTTACCAATGATTTATTTAGCTGCTTTCCACACGTCCTTTAATAAACCCATGTGATAAATTCTCTTACTTTGAAAGTAAAGGGAAATAACTTTAAAATAAGAGAAAATGGGGATGAAAACACAGTGACTTATAAGAAGACAAAGGGGTGGGGGAACCACTATCCTTTTTGGTCTTGAGAACAATTTCAAAAGTTGAAGTGGTTTGGCAGTCCATCCTGTCTGTTTTTCTCACCTACAGGCATCACTTCATCATGAGAAATAGAGTGATATCCAGCCCATCATGAGCATTCCACTTCAACTGTGATTCCTCACACCTAGGAAATGAGGAGCACAGCCCAAGGCAATGCACAATGTTGGGTTATGTCATGACCCAATAAATGAAAACATGTATTCTCTCTTACTAATAAGCCAAAGCTAATGAAAGAAATCAAACCTTTCTTTGAAAATATTGGTTAACGAGAATAAAATAATATTTTCCTTTATTATGATTTATATTTAAGAATGTTAATTTGTGGGTGTATGTGAATGCATGTGCATGTGTGTGGTGGGGGGAGTGAGTAGACCCATGAGTGCATGTAGTGGCCCAAGAAAAAAGCAGAGTCCTCCTCTAAATTTCCACCTACTTTTTGGAGCAAGCTCTTTCTTTGAAACTAAGGTTCACATTTACTCAGCAAGGCAAAAAGCCAGCAAGCCTGAGCGATCCCACACCTCTGTCCTGCTCACAGCTGTGGTGGCAGGCATGCAGAAGATGCTCTGCCTGTTACATGGCAGCTGGGGTCTTAGCTCTGATCTTGAAAAAAATTTAGTAAGTGCTCTTTACTACTGAGATATTTCTCTGACTCTAAAACCAAAATAAAATTTTAAAATGTTACTACTACAGTACTACAAAATTCTAGATGTATATGAATGAGTCTATCAGAGAACTAAGGAGATTAATCATATTAAAATTTTATGATGAGCCTTTTATTGTGGCAACTAATAGACTTTCAATAAACATGAATACATAAATAACTTTAACAGGATGTAGAATAAATTATTTATATTATGTATATAAGTATGTGTAGAAAATGTGACAAATAAACAGAAAATACACACATATGGAAAGAACAGAAGCAAAACAGAGCTTGTGATCACTTTGCATTTGTTATGAAAAGTTTGAAATCCAGAGGAAAGTTGTCACTTTCACTTTCTGGCAAAGTGTTTGGGTTTATGGAAGGTTTATGGAAGTATATGGGTAAATCTATTAAGATGACATAGATGAGGAAAAAAAGTACAAATAGAGGCTTTAAAAATAGGACAAAATGCACTAAAAATAGTAGCATATAAAAAAAGGAGGCTGATATTTCATGTCACACATTTTTTGTTTTTATTTTTTTTTTCCAAAATGACCTGCTGTGTAGTCCAGACTGGCCTCAAATCATTGTGATTCTTTGGCCATAGTCTTTGTAGTGCTGAGGTATACATGTGCCACCCATATTTGCTACTGTTCCTGGAAGAAGAACACCAAAAAGACAGAAAATTGATAATGGGGGGACAATTAGCTGAAAGCAGTGAAGTGTGCATCAGGAGATGAAAGGGACCCTGGAGGACTGATAACAACAGCCTGGGCTGTGGCTGGGAGTCTCCAAGGCAGAATCCCCTGGATGGTTTCTGTTGGGAAACAAAGACAACGAAGACATTTTTGCAAAAGACTTAGGCATAGACAAAAAGTGGAAAATCAAAAGGAGCATGGGCACAGTGGAAGGGCATCTAGGAGAGCTTTCTAGCAGACCAGCGATCTCAAGAGTGATGAAGATCAATGGGTTGTTACGTTTTCATAATGTGTGCAGTGCAGAACAAATTGTTGAGAGTAGGAATAATATTTAGTCAGTGGGAATATGATTTTGAATTCTAGTAATTTGGTAAGGCACATAGTAATATCTGTGAGTAATTTTCCAAGTTAAATAGATTCTTTAGAACTCGGATTCACTATAGAAGCAACATGCTACATTTTACTGAGCTATATTTTTGCTAGGGCTCAGGCTGCAGTATAAGCAAACTGCACTATCAAGGGGGACATTTAGCGCAAAGGGCCTAGAAGTAAGATCCTCCAGACCTGTTCTCCCCTTCTTTCTTCATCATAACAAGCCACAAAAACTAGAATTGCTTTTCCCCATAGTGTGTCTCAGTCGCTAGAACTCAATTCCCTCAAAAGAAATATAAAGATCTAGAAACATTACTCTAAATTGCCCTGCTTTTTGTACAAGATAGAACACACAGAAAGACAGAAGAGAATGGCCTGGCTGCTCTGGGTTCCCATTACAATCCACAGTTAGATCCCACCCTTATGTTCAGCCATGTGACTACAACACTGTACATTCTTCACTATACTTGATCCTAAAATCAGAAAACATTTTGCGGATTTTTACACTTTCAAAAGCTTCATACATCATGTAAAACTTTTGCATAGATAAAATGAGAATGTTTTCCTCTTGTTAATAGTTCTTTGTCAATTCAATCCGAAATCTAGTCAGGAACTGGGAAATACTGAGGAAACTTCTTTCTCCCGACATTTTTGAGTTGATGTGATTTCTCAGCATTAATTGTTCACTTCCTGGAGATGTTTCTATTTCTTTCCCCTTTTGAGAGTCAGAATATAAAAATTTCAATATTTCAGTTCTTTAATTAGATAATGTTTGTGTACAGTAATTCAATGTGTTCATCTGAAAGGAAAGGGAGTTAGTATAATAGGAAGAAAAGTGTAAGCCTCCTTAAACTGATATCTGAGTGAAAAAAATGCTGCTTCAAAGGTTTCATTGATATCCAAATATTATGTTTGAATCAGGAGACACATATCAGGCTACTAGAGCTGTTCACAGAGTTCCTATGCTCATGACTATCTCTCTCAACTTCTCATTAAAGCTGTCAAGAAATTGTCAGAAAAGTTAAATAAAGATAAACTGTCAAAACTGCTTTTTCCAAAAGAAAAAAAAATCTATGATTAGACTTTAATTCTCGTACTCACGAGGCTGATTTAAGAAAGAGCTTAACACTTGTTCTTCATGGGAGTCTCTGTGCTGTGAAGAGAACTCTGAGCACTTAAGTACAACACTGACAACGGCCTCTTTCCAAAGCCCTGGACACATCTACACAAAGACTCTATGTTGTTGATCCAAGAATTAAAAAATGGGGTCCCTTAAAATTTCTCGAAGTACACATTTCTCTGTCTAATCCTTGCACAGAGACTTGACCTAATTGGGTTGGTAAAAGAAGGAAGACAAGAAAAAAAATATACATGGACACACAGACCCAGAAAAGCAAGGATTAGATGGGTGGAGCTTACTGATGAATGGCCCCAGCACCCTAGAGTCTCAGTATGTCTATTATACACAGCTCAACAAGGAAGAGGGGTTAAGACAGACAGACCATGAGGCAGGGTTTATGGAATACTACTGAGTCAGGGAGACAGGTCTCCATCATCTCAATAGGAGCAGTCTCTGTAGGGGAGCTGTCTTCAGGCTGTAAACACATAGACTGGAAAAGCTATGGTGAACATATTTTCTGCACATACTATCAGCATCTGCTCACGGACCACAAAATGGCTTTGCTATCCTTTGAGCCTCACTCAAGGGGGAAATTTGTGCCATTTTTCCATTGGTCTGAGGCTATGATCCTTGCCATGGCCAGCTCATGTCAACAACACACATTTACTCAGGACTTCACACACTCAGGGATTCCTCCACTCCCCACAATTATCCACATTAATTTATTATATATATTTATGTGTATATACATATATATAATTTATCCATGTTAATATCCATTTTATGCCTAAATATCAAAGGGTGGCAAATCGAACAAAATTTAAGCTTCTCACATAAGCATGGTGAATAGTCAAATCCTAGAGAAGTGTTCCATTGATTTTTTCCCTCTTGCATTTCTTTAGGCTTCATATTCAGCATTGTTATAGATAGCAATAGATTTTTAATTAGTCAGTTTACAGAGTAAATAACCTTTCCCCTATGAACAATAGTACTATCAGTACTTTAGCCTGTTAGCTAATTAGTGAATCATAACGTGGACCTCATGAATGACTGAAAAATATGCAGTTCAGGGTGACAAGACCTAGGTTTCAAATTAAGAACTTCACATTTGCTAAAAAAGACAAGCCTGTGAAATTTTCTTGAAAATACCTTTAGTTTCATCACCTGAAAAGTAGACATAATGGCATCAGTCTTCTGTGGATGTATCTCGGTAAGTAAAATAAAAAACATTTTGTACTTAGCACTGAACCCAGCACATAGTTAACACTCTACATGGTGTTTAGTGGCGAGCTAACTGTAAACAAATGCTACCACCAGAGACTCTCAACCTGTGGCTGTGGAACTCTTTGAAAAACGTATCTCCGAAAATATTTACATTCAATTCATAATAGTAGCAAAAGTATGGTTATTAAGAGCAATAAAACTAATTTTATGGCTTAGGGTCACCACAATATGAGGTACTGTATTGAAGGGTCGCAACATTAGGAAGGTCGAGGACCTCCACTACCAGAATGAAAAAGGAAATGATTTGCAAGCTTCAGCGAAAGCCTTTACAGTGTCTTTAAAAAGGGAATAAAATATCAAAGAACTTAGAAAAAAAATCTCAGCTTTTAAAATGCCCAAGAAAATTCATGAATGATAGAAAAAAAGTTTGTCTATTGATATGCAAATACAAATATCAACCATTAATCTAAAAGGCAGCATGTTAAATTTTACTGAGAAAATTTTTAGAATAATCAGGGTAAGAAATAAATAAGAGGGTTGAAGCTGCATAAAATTTGATTATGGAACAAAGCACACTTTGAAATAAGTGGAAAGCATCAGCAAGGGGGGCAAGCTAGGATTTGACAAACAGAGAAACTAGATAAAGATTGGAAATATGTGGTAAATAACAGAAATGTCTCCAAATAGCGACACAACAGAAAAGAGCACTGACTCAGGCAATAATGACTAAAGTTCAGGTGTCCTCAACCTTGGATCGAGCCTCTTTGGAGGTCTCATAGCAGATATTTACATAACGTTTCATAACAGCAACAAAATTACTGTTATGAAAGTAGCAATGAGATCATTTTATGGTCTGGAGTCATCCACAGCATTAGGAAGGTTGAGAACCACTGAAGCCAGGACTAGGATGGGCCAACTGCCTGAGAGAAAACTATTTACGAATGAACAGCAGAGTCATTCTTGGTAACTGGTTAGATACTAGTAACTTTGAAGGTTTCTGAGGGTGGCATCCTCTTTCATAAGCACCAACTTGTTCAATGCAGAATAGAAACTGCACAGCTCTGCTAATTGCCTCAACACAATGGGATGAAGTCTTGTCTTTGGCTCTTGGTGGAGCCATGCCAGATTAAAGTGCCTCCATCATTGTATCTGGTGGACACTATCTGGGAAAAAACAAAGATGGCATTAGCTTTTCTCCTGAATGTGGTTGACAGTTGCATGGCTGGGGCAGACTGAGGGGCCACTGGCAGTGGCACCAGGATTTATCTCTACTGCATAGACTGGCTTTTTGGGATCCTATTCTCTTTGGATGTATACTTTGCTCAGCCTAGATATAGTAGGGAGGGCCTTAAACCTTCCACAAAACAATGTTCCTTACCCTCTCTGAGGATTAGATGGGGGTGGGGTGGGAGAGTGTGTAGAGGGAATGGGAGGATGGGAGGAATGGGAATTTGGATTAGTATTTTTTAAAAAAAATCTAATAAATTAAAAAAAGTTAATATAAATAAATTTGCCAATCACTTGAACAGGCACACAACTCCCATAAAAGCTGTCTGTTTTAGAAACTTTAAGGAATAGTATAAAAAAATCTACCTGAATATGTAAACAAATACAATGGCTTCACAAATTGGGGATTGGAAAGCCAAAATATTACAGCCTGTGCACAGCAGAGCCCAGAAGGAGAGCGCAGCTGCCACTGTTGGCCTGCTTTCCCCAAACAAAGGGAGACTCCTGAGCATGCTCAAGGTCATAACTCAAGACAAAATGAGGCAGGAAAGAACACCTCTATACATTTTGGAGTGATTTCAAAAGGCATTGCAGGTACTCAAAAGGAAAAGAAAGCTGATGGTCGCTTCTGGCTTATGTCACCAGTCACCAAAAATTATGGTGGCTATGAGAAAAGAAAGCAGCAGCCTGGAGCTGGAAAGGTGAGGCAGTGGTGGAGAGCTCTTACTGCTGCTGCCAAAGACCTGGGTTGGTTTCTACCATCCACTTCCTGTGGTCCACATGCCCCTGTAAATCCAGTTTCAGGATATCTGATTTCCTTTCCTGGCCCCGGTGGGCACTGTGCACACATGTGAATCATGAAAACCCACATGGGAAGAGCTAAAACAGATGATCCAGTTGACTTATCCCTTCCTTCCTAGCAATCAGAGCTTGCTTACACTCAGTGTAATCAGAACTTTTAATGACCAAAGGAAAATGCGTGATTGAAGAGAAGTCACAGCAGACCAATGACTCAATCTGGCCACTGACCTCTCCCACATTGTGCAACGTTTTCCTGTTGCGTGGTTCTTTGGGGCTCACACCCGCTTGCATCTCTTGAAAGTGCTGCAGTTTTCTCTGTAATTCTGGCTTCTGTATTGTGATATGGGTGTTTCAACTGAGTTTTTCCCACCAGGGCCAGGAAGCTGAAAGAAAGTCAGAGCAAAATTTTGATAACATATTTTGGTATTTCTACTTGGGCATGATTAGATCACCATTTTCATTGTGGTAGAACCCTTTCATCTTGGTGAGGTGGTAGGATTCCTCTGCCTCAGGTTTAAAATGCGAGCTGTCCTTTCTGTTCACAGTCTCTCTGGTGTGCACAATTCTACACCTGGCTGGGGACTTGACCTTCTTATGTGGAGGAGCCTATGACTCGTGTGTTCATCTGTCCTTTGCCCCATCCAAACTAACCTAAGAACACAGGTGCCTTTTCCCACGATTCTCATTTGTCACTTATGCATCTCTTATATCAGATTAAAGAATTAAGATTAGACCTCAGGTGGTGAGGTTCTTCTGTAATGAAGCATTTGTTTTGTATTAAAATACTAAAACTGGCTCCAGATGGAACCCTTGTGGACAGAAGCTTCTGATGCACTGTTACCAGGATGAGTGGCTCTTTTTGTTCCATCCAATTTTTCCAAAATATTACAGGAAGGAAATCCATACTCTACCTGAGAAGTAATTATATCTTTACTATGGACAAAGTAAGCAAATAAACAAAAAGGAAAAGAATAAAAATTGGTCCCCACAAACCAAAGCAGTCAAATGAGATGAAGTGCAGGGTCCATGAAGCTTAGGGAAAGTGCTCTCTGCTGACCAAGGCAACTCTAGAACTGGGTCACTTTTGTGCCTCAGTCACATCCATGCTCTAGGGTGCATTCTTTTTTTTTTTTTTTTCAGTCTGTAAGCAGCACTGATGCAGAATTAACCATATACAACTGTACGCTTCTAGAATGGATACGGCAAAACCACAAGCTGCCTTCCAAAGCAGACACCATGCAAAGGAATTTTACCCATACCTGTGTGTTGGAAGCTTCTCTGTCGTAAAGAACCTCAACTTCTGCTAAATACATTCTTTCAAATCTGCTCTGAATAAAAATGGATGGATTTGGTGAAAATGTGATATATTATCATAGTGGGAATAAAAAGTCCTTTGGAAGGCGGTGATGAAGCCGGGCTTGGTGGGCCACACCTGAAACCCCATTATTTTAGAGGCTGCAGCAGGACGATTTGGTTTCTAAGTCTAGACCATCCTACATGCGTAAATCTTTCTAAAGAGTAAAGAAGCTTAAAATTAAATTAAAGTACTGACTGCATAGTACTACAAGAAGCATGTGTCGATACATGACTATGTTCTGAGCAGCAAGGATATTCATGAAAATCACCCTGATTGAATACTTCCTTTAATTTTCCTCCTCATTCTTTTGACTGTCCTATCAGAGAATGGAAGCCATGGTTAAAAACCTTATGGTTTATATAAATGTTGTGGATTTGTAATCATTTTATATTAATTATAATAATATCTGCACAATTTTAATGATGCAGTATGTTGAATATAAGGCATTTGTTTTTGCAGTAACCTATCTGTAAGTGTAAGTAGAACTGTGACACTTTGTTCTATAAAGTCAATTTAGAAAGTAAGCAAAGACCAAAGACCAACATAAAGCATGGAATTATGAACTTATGATATAATGCAAGATTGTGTGCCAATTCCAAATATTAAGGACTAGTAGTATATTTGTATATATTAACTGTGCCTTCATTACTTGCAATAAATATGGAAATCATTTATTCATTTATTGCTACTTATTTGGTATAACATCTAGCAACAACTGTTTATATCATTTGGTTCATATATATGGGTGCATATTTATTTTAAATTTTATTTTAAACAGATCTTGAAATGTTTTCTAGGTTGGCTACAGTCTCACAATCCTCCTGTCGCAACCTCTGGAGTGCTAAGGTTGCAGGCATGTCCCACAACATTCAGTTTGCTTCATTTAAAATGTCTTAATGTGAACTAATTTTCATTTAGAGAGAACATCAAAAGTTGTGCAGCTTGCTTCTATTTTTCATTTTACATATTTTAATGTTAACATCTTTCAAAACTATAGTGAAATCATCAAGGAGCCCCTTAAACTAAACAAACAAATCCAAGTTACTTTCAATATTTTTCTGAGAAGAAATTTGCACTTCTAATGAGATCCTTAAATATTGTTTGAAAAAATTCTGGTAATTGAGACCTATTCCACATAGCCATTTTTTTCTGCTGGCTCTTAACTCTTAGATAGTGTCAGATCTTAGCTACTGTTTCTTTGTATGTTTAATTTACCATTGTTTGTATAGGTAGCAAACCCCTACTTTAAACTTTACATACTTGTTAATGTAGGTATTTGAATTGTCCTTCTTGGGGCCTTATGACTTGAATATGAGTAGAAAACATGGCCACATGCTGATAAATTAATGAACAGATTGTTTTACTGACAGGAAAAAAAGTATTTTTCAATTCTCATATATATATATATATATATATATATATATATATATATATGCTATTTTTGTTTTATGTTTTAGAATCAACTGAGATCATATAAGAAAAAGTCCATTTTCCCTTCTTTTTCAAGTTAATCATTTTTAAATATTTTTCGTTGAAATAGAATTACTTCATTTTCCCTCATTCTTTCCTCCTTCTGGTCCCTCCTTTTTATGGAACAATCTTTGTACACTGTAAATATGTATAACTCCCATTGCTAATAAAAAGCTGATTGGTCAAGGGTTAGACAGCATAAGGTTAGGAGAAAGAACCAGACTAAGAGAATGCTGGGAAGAAGAAGTAGGAAGAGTCAGAGGAGATACCTTGAGACACAGTGAGAGCAGGATTTGAAGTATGTTCATGAGGTAAATGAGCCTCAGAGTAGCACATATATTAATAGAAATAGGTTAATTTAAGTTACAAGAGCTAGCTAAAAATAAGTTTAAACTATTAGCCTAGCATTTATAATTAATAAGTATCTGCTTGGTGATTTGAGGAGTAGCTGGCAGGACAAGAAAGTCCGACGACACCTCTTAGCTACCGTTCTTCAAACTTCTTCCATGTTCCCCACTCAAGTTGATAGCCTCTTTTTATTATTATTGTTTATGCATTATATATTTATGAATATATCTTTATGCACATATGTATAAATAAATATAACATGCTGAGTCTGTTTATGTTGTTGGTGTGTGTATCATTTCAGGGCTGACCATTCTATCTTGGACAACAGATAAGGGGTCTAATTCCTGGGAGAGTCTAGTTGTCACTATCCCAGTAGTTAATAGTTACCTGGAGTTCATTGTCAAGGGGTAGGATTCGAAAAATATTCTCTCCCTTCCTCATTAACATGTTTTCTTGATTTTACCATTGTTCTGGTCTTGTTTATGCCACCATTTCCAAGGAAAAACTTTTTCCAAGCCAACTTCCTGGTGTTCCCTCTCTTTCAAACTTCCCAACCCCCTTTCTTGTGTTGTTCCATGAGCTAGAGATACAGGAGTATGATGTAGATATAAGCATGGGGGCTGAACTCCCATACCATTGATCTGTGCCTTGTGTCCAGTTGCTGTTTCCTGTGAAGGTCTCTATTTCCTAGTGTCTTCTTAATCACAGCTGAATGTTCTGCCTCAGTTGACCAGTATTGATTTTCCCAAGAAAGCAAGTTTCATTTTAGTGATTCAAGTATCTTATTAATCAAAGCTAAGAAGTACATTGATATTATCTGTTATTTGGAGAGTCACCAAGACTATCCTGACCAAGTATTGGAAAGGTTTCCCATGCATGGTACTGGGGGAGGCAAGGCTAGTCTGTGGTCCTTGTGGGGAACATTTTCAGTCCTAGTGGATTTAATCCTTTAAAATATATATCTTTTACATGTCTTATAATTTCTTAGTCTTTTTGCTTTGTCAAGTAATCTAGACTGTCCCAGCAGGTAATTTCAAAAAAATTTAAAAAAAAAAAAGAAGAAAGATAAGAAAGTTGGGATCAAAGGTTATTTGAAGCAAATCTGTTTCAGCCAAGGGCCACAAACTGAGGTCCCAAAGATATGTTGAGTAGGTGGGGCAGATGGGGAGTGGGGAGAAATGACAAGGACCAATGGATGGGCAGGCAGAAAGACAAGTTCAGAGAGTAAATCGGCACGGCTGTCAGCAGCATTTAATTATGAAACGATTACACCTTTTATACTCTGAGGTTGCACAGAGGATTGTAGCAATGAGGGGCTCGGGCTGCGTTCCCGGCGCCGGGCCCCTTGTGCCATCCGGCTCCCAGTGTGTACCCGAAATAATTACACAGAAACTGTATTCATTTAAATACTGCCTGGCCCATTATCTCCAGCCCCTTATGGGCTAACTCTCACATATTATTTTAGCCCATCTCCATTAATGTGTATCGCCACTTGAGTTGTGGCTTACCGGCATGAGTCTAACCCATGTCCATCTTGTGCTGGAGAAGCATGGCGTCTGCTCCACTGCCTTCTCTCTCACAGCATTCCCTTCTCTCTACTCCGCCCACCTAAGGGCTGTCCTACCAAAAGGCCAAGGCAGTTTTCTTTATTTAACCAATGAGGGCAATACACAAATAGAAGACCCTCCTACACCAAAGGATTAAATGGAAAACAAGGGGCCTGTGAGATGGACTGTGGCTTGAGGTCGGGGATTGAGGAAGCTAGCCTTGACCTCAACAGTCAGCACCAGTCTTGTGTTAAGGAAAGGGTCACAATTCCCTCTTGCTAAAGATAAGAGGAATGACTGTATTATCAAGCAAGAACTTTCCTCAAGCCCCCAAGGAAATGGAAACCCTTATGCAAATGCCTTGAGGAAAGGACTTCTTCCAGACTGCAATCTCTTAATCTTACTGTATGAGCCTGTCCCTCTCATAAAGTGCCCAGAAGTGAAGGTCCTGATGTCTTACTCTTTTCCCATAATACTGGACCATTCTGATTTCTCTTATTTATTAACAGAACTCTTACCCTTAATCTTCAGGATTTACCTTAAAGCTGCAGGCTCCAGATCTGAATTGTAGGCATTGCATTCTTGGGATCAGGTGCGTCAGCATATAGCTGTATCTAGTAAATCTCTAACTTTCCTGTTCCTGGTGTAATTAGCAGGGCACAATGGAATTACTGGTTCCTCTGTGGCAAGGATTTTTTTTTCAAAAGAATTATTTTGTTTAGAGAGGCTATCATTGTACACATTTTCATTCTTTACAAAAGCCCATACAGAATTTCCCAAAACAAAAGGTATTAATAGTGAGAATCATTAAAAAAATAAAGCTAAAAAGGTGCTGGGGAAATGCTGGAACTTTGTCAAACAGTAACAGTCGCCATGCAGTTCATGCCAGATATTGCACGAATATGTCTTACATTATTAGTAAAAAGTATAGCATCTTATGTAGAGTTTGTAGTGGAGAAGTAGGACAGAGCCAACAGAAAGTTATCATACAAAAGAGCAAAGTCAGCAGGAAGCTAATCAAGCGATGTTGTTCAAAGGGACACTGGATAACTCAAGAGCACCATTGACTGGAGATACAACGACCTTGGAACTTATAACCGTGGCACCTTAGAGAGAAAGAGTTGGGTGTTCAGAATCCAAATTCACAACTCCCCCAAAGCCCTGGCCATAGGCTCTTACTGGTCTTTAAAGCGTATCTCTTGTTTTAGGGAAGAAATTTTTGTTGTGTGTGTGTGTGTGTGTGTGTGTGTGTGTGTGTGTGTGTGTGTGTGTGTGTGTGTGTGTATGTGTGTATGGAACACATACATACATATCAGGGCCTCAGAGAAGAGTTCCCCAGGGCTTTGTCCCCAGATTAGAACTGGCTTTGACAAGAATGCTCCTGGTTTTAGACAAGGAACTATGTTCCCTCTCCATATGGCTGGATCTCAAAGAAAAAGATTTAAAAAAAGATAAACCTCTAACTATATCCATATGGGAGTTTCTAAATCAAGTTACTGAGGTAAGAACACTGTACTACATATTGGACTGAATGAAAGGGGGAAGCCAGCTAAGCTCCAAGTTTCACATCCCTATTTCCTTACTTCAGAGGCAAATGGGATTAACCGCCTCTCCCCCTGCCATCTTCACTGCCTCACCACAGTGGACCAGCCTGTTAGACTTTATGCCAGAGTGAACTCCCTTCCTTAAGCTGTTTCTTGTGAAGTGTTTCATCAAATAGCAAGAAAAATGACTAATATATAATAATAGTGACTAATATAACCAAACATACCTCTGTCAGGATCATTGTATATTACAATTTCAACGCTCAAATCATTCGAAAAACATTCTAACTCTTAGAGTCTGGCTACAAGAAATATGTGCATTTGTGTATTTTAATTTGTGATCCTTTAATAGCAGCTTGTCTTTTATTTTCATAATGGGAATATTTGAATACAAGATAGCTAAAGATAATACTACTGTATAATGAACAGTAGAAACAGTTTGAATAGAATGATTAAAAGTAGAACATGTCAGTGATGAAATCGTCTCTCATAAATATTTTGAATAGGTAACACTAGATATAATTTTATATGGATATCATTTTAAGGTCACAGTGGCTACATTTAAAACTGATTTGGGAGCTCGAAACATTGCCTAGTAGTTCAGAAAGTACACTGTTCTTGAAGAGGCCCCAGGTATGATTCCCAGCATTCATACTGGGTGGTTCACCACTGCCAGTAAGCCCAGGTCCCAGAAATCTACGACCCGCTCTTGAAGGCACCTGTACGCAGGTTCATATAGATATGTAAAGACACACATATACATGATTCAAAATAAAATTCTAAACATTTATATTAACAGTTAAAACTTTATAGCTTCGTATTAGCAATATGGCATGTGCTAAATATTTAATTTCAGCCAATAACTGCTTCTATGACCACAGTTTACATGTTCTTGTTTTAAGTCAAAATGTTTTGAGCTCATGAAATACTGCTTTGTGCATGAGAAAAGTATAATTCTCTAGAATTACCATGCCATAGACTATTTCATTATCTAGTTAGTGGAATAGTCAAATGTAAGTGAAAGTCAAATGTAAATGCAGTTAGCCAGCATTCAAAGTGAAAGAAAGAATATAAAATGAGTTAATATCTTACCTCATCTTCCTGCATATATTGTCCTAGTGTATCAATTAGTGAGAATCATATTTGTCTGTACTGAAAAGTTTGAAGAGAAAAAGGATTTCATTCTATCAATTTCTACCATTTTCTAAACAACCTGTGGTAAGTAAAGAAATTAAAACATATCAACATAATTGAGTTTCAAGTGCAAAGTTTATCCTTTAAAATGATTATGAGGTGCTGTATGTCTAATCATCTCAAGGTATAAACCAGTTTTCCTATAATCATATCTTTGTTATCTGTGTAAAAATTCATTTTAAAAGCAGGAAATATACTAGAAATACTCACTTTATAAAGTTAATACTTCTTTTTCTAATCAATATAAAGAGATAACCAACACTTATGTTTTTTTCAGTTATAATGATGATAGCGTTAGGTTACATTTTTATCCAAGGAACCATTTACTAATTAATAAACTCAGAAATATGTAATGTCAGTAAAGGCTAATTTTATAAATGCTATTCATTGCCAGCTTCCCTAGAAATAGCATTTTAAATATATTGATCCTGGCTTTACCAGTGCCTCTGAAGTACATAAACTCAATTTATAATAAGAAAGAAAGAGCATAAATTTATTTTGAAGTAAATTAACTGTCCAATTCTGAACAAATAATAAAAACATATGTGCATGAGAGGAAAAAAAAGTAGATAATTTAGGTTAAAATAATTTTATGACAATCATGGGAGAAATTCACTTTTCACAAGGGTACAAGTTCACATGAAATTAAATTTCTAGAAGCTAAGTGGTGTAGCTGGACTCCAAATACTATACTGATTAAAGTAATTAATTTTATGGAAAGTTCAGAAATAAAAAGTCAAAATTGCATCTGTAAATAGACATCTTCTACAGTGATCCTGTCCTCTCTGTGACCTTAATACAATCATAAAGTACTTTCTATCCTACAATATACTATGTGGCACTTTCTGCTGCTGTTTAAACACATTTTAAACTTGTTTGAGCATTAATGATCTACACCTTCTACTCTGTAAATTCACTGTGATTTATAGTTCACCTTATGTTATAGTTAAAAGTTTTAAACATAAAAGTATAAAGCTGTTGCAATTGTTTAAGAGGTGATAGTCGTATGCTGTACTCAGTTATTCCATTATTATTTATCCCAAACTCTACTGTGTATCCCTTTCTCTAACAATCCTTTATTGCACTTTATTGCTAGATATGCCAGTATCTCTATCAGTATCAGTTCAACTTTTTTCTTATGAGATAACACTTGAATAAAATGAAGTAATTTTCAATGTGCATTCTATGCATGCAGGCTTGTGGACATAATTTTATACACTAAGATTTACCATTATCCTAAAAAATCCTCACCTATCCTGCCAAGTAAAATCCTACTTCCAGTTTTTTCAAAACAGTGCTTCTACTATTTTGTTATAAATTTTGATGTACACAGCATGTGTCTATTGTATATGTGTATATTTATATGCTATATAAATATATGTAGCATATATATATATGTATATATGGTCCAGACAGACCATTGTGTGAAACTGAAGGTGAAGCCTAGATTGTGTTGGAGACCCCAGGATATTAGAGAAGCCAAAGCCATGGAATACCTGCTTAGAAAAGCTACAGACTGAGTGTGGAATCAGCCCAAGAGAGAGAAGTGTGTTGTAGTTAACAAAGATGAAAGGAGTTGGAGGCAGGAAGAACACTTTGACATCAGACATGGAGATGCAGAGTTTGAATTTGCCCAGCTGGTTTTAGGTCTTACTTTGTTCCAATATTTCCTCACTGTGCTCCCTTTCCTCCCTTCTGAAATGTATATCCTGTGCTATTGTATATTGGAAATAAACAATATTATTTATTTAAATAATAAAGTTATTTCTTTATTAGACAAATTTTATAACTTACGTGCTTATTGGTGAACCATCCTTGCATTCTTTACATAACCTGTGTTTTGTGATGGTAAGGAGTTTTAAAATTGTAGTCCATTTTAGGAAATTATGTGGTAAAATTTCATTTGTGAATATTACAATAGTATTTATGAAATTGGTCTAAAAAATGACAATTACCAACAACTTGAAACCAGCCTCCTCATAGTCTAGTCAAAATGAATTAATACTTGGAGAAACTGATGACAAGACTAACACAGACAAATTTATCAATGCTTGAATCTTACTGAGGATACATGGATATTCATTTACTGTCCTTGAAATGGTGCTGTTAAATTTAAGAATTAAGTTTAACTGAATAGTATTCTCATTTACACATCATTTTGAATGTGTGTGTTCATTTATAACATATTGCACATTCTCAAATAAAATATTACATGGTATTCTTTCACAGGAAAAATTTATGCACTGTCATTTTACTTGAATCTATAAATTGAATTCAGTTTAAGCAAGAACTACATATATAGCTTGTTTTTCCCCATGATGCTATGTTGAAAAGGATTGAAATATTTCTGCTGAAGTAGAGGTAACATTCTCTATGAAATTTGAAATTATTAAAAAAAAACTTCACTCTAAAAGAAGACAAAAAGATCTCAAGTAAATGCATGATAGCTTCATTTTATTTTATTTTTTTAAAGCACAAGTCAGGAGCTGGAAGGACGGCTTGATCATTAAGAGCACTTGCTGCTCTTGCAGAAGAGGGTTCAATTCCCAGCACTCATATGGTAGCGCACAGCTGTCTGACACTCCAGTTTCCAGATCTGATGCCCACTTTGACCTCCGTGAACACAAGGCGTGAATGTGATACAGATATGTACATGCAAACAAAACTCCTATACACAGAAAATAAAATGATAAACTTTAAAAATGTGCAAATTAGGCCAACCATATAACCACTAGTTGCTAATGAAAGCACATGAAAACACAGATGAGGGAAGATAGAGATGACGCCATGGTTAAAAATGCTGCTTTAGTAGACAGAATTCAGATTGCATCACTCACACCCAGCAGTCCGTGACCTCCTGTATCTCCAGCTCCACAAGATCTGATACCCTTGTCTGGCTTCCATGAGTACTTGGACTCACAGGAACACACTCAACACACAGAGACATACACATGATTTTAGATATAAATATCTTTTTAAAAACACTCATAAAGTCATATTACCAAGATATGATATTAGGAAAGACTCAGAGGTATTGCAAGTCTGTAAGAGTCTAGCCAAAGGAAATGAAACTAAGAAAATCTGTATTAATGCCAGACATTTACTGGAAAAATAAAACAAAACCAAAAAAACAGTAACTTCCTAAACTAAAAACTTACAAAATAAAAAAATCAGATGAAGGAAATTAAAGCATATTAAAAACTGTAGTCTAAGTCTTTATATGGAATTGGGCCCAAGTAATCAAATTACTTAAAAAAAAAAAAAAAAAAAACTGGACATCTGTAAGAAAATAGGCCATTTGAATTCTAACAACATATTTTATAAAAGTATTCATTTTGATAGTGGAGAAAAGAATATTAAAATCATTGACTTTTTAAGCATTACTTTACCTTTGAATCATCTGTACATGCATGTGTCTGACTGTGGGTATGTAGTCACGCAGGCTGGTGATGTTGTATACCCTGGCACTGGAGTTACTGGCTATTGGAAGTAGACAGATGTGAATGTTGGGAACTGAACTTGGGTTCCCCACAAAAGCAATACGCGCTTGTAATTGCTGAACAATGTTTCCAGCCAAGGAATTATGTATTTTTAAACTTAGAGAGACATGCACAGAATATTTTCACTGCAGCTGCATAAAATCTGAACAAACAGGTAAGAGTATTGAAGAAGGAGGGTATTGAGATTGGTATTTGCTCACAGCATTTATTTTTTCATTTTCCTTGATGTACAATAATATTAATGTGAATTAATTAAAGGGTTTATTTGTGCAAACAATCCCACATGTTTTAAATGTGAGGAGCTCAAATAGTAATTGAAATTATGTTAGGCATGTATCTCAAAAGCAAAAAGAACAGTTCTGAACAAATACAAATTTAGAACAAATTTGTTTTACAGCATTGGCAAAATAAAACTTCTCTTTAATATATTATCTATAGTGAACTATATCTCAGGAATGTTTATCATCATATAATAAAATTTCTATCAAATTTGTTCATAATATAAATTAGACTAGTTAGAAATGGTTATTTACAAAAACATATACATTTGAATATTGTAATTATTAATTGCATTCACTACATGATTTGTTTGTAAGATGTGCATAGTTTGGTTCTCTAATTAAGGTACAAAAGAGTGTTCAGTTCTTTGAATGCAGCACAGCTCTAATTACATAAATAGCTAGATGAGTTATTGGTTGCTAGGTAACAGTATTATCATAAATTCCATAGCGTAAAACAACAAATATCAGCACATAGATTCTTTGTCTTAGGAGTAGGTGCACTGCTTTATCTGTGACATCTTCTGGGCTGGAATTAAGGTTTCGGCATGGGATGAGGCTTGATCTGATGCACTTTAACTCATTTGATTATCTGAATGATACTGTCACCCAAAGAGATAATTCATCTATAGGACAACTGTTAAGGGTTGTTATCATGATACCACCCCAGAATCTTATCTACTATCAATGATGCCTATAAAACAGAATAAACATTTAGAATAAAGTATAGAACAAACCTTTTTTTGCTTATTACATATGAGTTTGTTTCACATTAGAGAGATATTTAAAATATTTTTACATATTCATTGTGGAGCATTACTCTTGATGTTTTTCTTTGATCTTATTTATTTAATAGAAAGATGACTGGTGTACAAAACATTTTTCCTTCCAAAGACTTTTTAAAAAATTATTCTTGTGCATGTTTTATCCACTCATAATCATGATCATGAATTTTTGGTTGTTCTGAGAGAACATAATATTAAGCAGAGATGTTTAATAATGATCTTTAATATCCTTATTTATTATATGCAGCTCATATTCGTTCATACCAATTTAAGAAAAACAAATGCATTTGCATTTAATAAAACGACATCTCATTCTTTGCCTATGTCTTCACAAGGAAAGAAAAATATATAAAGATCTATCAAGTACAGCAAAATTTCCTTGGAGAGGTCAAAACCATCTGTTCATACTTCATTTCGGTTTGCTTATGAGATGGCATATGCTGCTCTGTCATAATTTGCATATATTCATAATTAACTTTATTATTTGACAAATTTGGAATAAAATAGTCCATTCCAAAGAGCCCTTCAGTGACTGTATACATACCAAAATATAAAACTTCTAAGTTGCCCCATTTTCTATTGCAATTAAGAAATGTTTTCTATTGAGTCTTAAAAGACTAACTAGAAATTTAGTTTCATACCACCATTTGCAAACCTGAAAAGGAGGCTCTATATTAAGTTTCCAGAAAATATTTTTAGCAGCAAAATTGATTTTGTATCTGCCACAATTGGGAAAATTTCAAAAAATAAAAATGTGAAGCTATTTATTGAAAGTCATTAATACATGACAATTTGTCTGTGTTATGTATATACACATATTCATGTGTATTCATGCAGGCACACATATGTATATTATATGTTACTTCATCTTTTTAATGTGCCTTTACCTCAGAAATAACCCCTGTATGTCACTATTCATTAGTGAGATTTGAACAATCACCGATGGTCCTATTCTATGGAAACAGTTACAGAACAACCTGATCTTCAGTACATAGTCCTTATCCTAAAATATGTTCTCCTCTAGGGAAAAATACCACTACATACTAACATACTGCTGACCAGCTGACTTTTTCCACACAACATTTCAGAATGTCAGTTGAGTCTTTATGAGAGAATAAACCTGAAAAATGATGATTACAGCAAACAAATGAGAAAGCAGTCAATACTGTTTTTAATAAATTTGTATTAAATTAAAATTATCTAAATTTATTAAACTTAAATATGCATTTTTAAATAAACGAGACAAATAGAATGGCAATAGCATCACAATTATGAATAACAATGCTGGATATAAAATTTAGAATACAAATACAACACGATGTATAATTTTAGCCTTTTATAACTAACCCTCCTTTTACCCTTGAGTTATGTCTGTTTAAAAAATATTGAGTTTTGTAACTTCAAGAAACTCAGAAATTTGAAACTTGAAACTAGGCTGTATTGCAGTAAATATTCAATTAGAAGTTTCTAGAAGAAAGCAGAGGGGCAAACCTCTGTTCCTACCCCATTTGGGGCATCACAGCTCATTTCAGTGTCCTTGTATCAACTTATGAGCCTCTAGCAAAGAGAAATAACAAATAAAACCTTTGCATGGCCTGCAAGGACAACTGATTCTCAGCTTCAACTGAAATGCTACCAAACCTTTCCATTTACAGCAGAGCAAAATATTTAGTTAGAATCTTACTTTTTGAAACAGGGTTTCTCACTGAACCAGGATTTCACCAATTTCCTATGTTAGCTAACAGCAAGCCCTAAAAACCCACCTGTCACTGTCTTCTCTGAGTTGGGATTGTAGTGCACACTGCCACGCCCACCTTTGTGGATCAGTGCTGAGGATCCAAATTCAAGTCGTTATGATTGTGTGGAAACTACTTTACCAACTAAACAGCCTCTGCAGGCCCAAATCTTATTTTCAAAGGTTAGTCCATGATCCCATAGTCTGCCAAATTTAAAAAAAAATCAATTCCAGCTATGGGATATTGCCCCTGAAGATATAGGTCAGGGCTGTCTCAGAGAGCCCACAAACCAATCAGCCAATTGCTGTGTAAAACACCAGTGCTAAAGATGCTGTGGTCACAGGACATGAAGAAATCAAGCTGACATTGACCAGGATGCTTCTCTCCTATTGGCTAGATTTTATAGTACCTGAGTTGCTATGTAGGTTGATATGGGGGTAAATGTCATCAATAGTCTTACCCATCTGAAACCATGGAGAGAGTGGCAGGATATACCCATGGGGACAATAATGACAGAAATATCATAAAAATAACCAACTGTTTTCTGATTGAAATTGAGAGCCACACCACAACAGGAAATACAAGCCTGATACTATAAATCTAGCCAAGAGCCCATGGTGAAGGAATTTAGTCCCCAGGGATAAACCTGCTATTTTATTTTGGTAAATGATACAGAATAAAACTGATCTCTGAATTTGTACTTCTATATCCATAGGTTAGTAAAACTCTCATACCTCTGCAGAGAAGTGTTGTGGGATGTTTTGATTACACTCCAACCCTCCCAAGATTGACAGTAAAGTTTACTTTGACTCGGAGGGTGAGGCTAGTGACTAGCTGACCAAAATCAGCCATAGACATTTTGGGGAACAGAGGACATATAGAGAGACACAGAAAGCAGTAGGGAAGGGTTTAGAAAGATCCTCAGCCCTTTCAGATCTAGGAAGGAGAGACTGAGGAGGTCCTTGGTAGCTTCTCTGCTGCTTCTCTGATCACTCAGATTCTTACCCTGATATCTGACTCCCGAGTTTTTATTAATAAAAAATAATTAGATTAAACACTTAAGAGAAGTTTCATTGTGAACAACTACATAGATGATGGTTAATACAGAAACTCACAACTGCTCCAAGTTTGTAGAATAAGTGACTTCGGAGGACTTAGCTACAAATAGAGCATCTATATGACAACCCCTGCTCAAGGGTCAAGGAGCGTCGCAGAAGAGCTTTTGAGAGCCAGAGGTTGAGGAGGACCAGAAAAAAAACACTGTCTGATGAGCATGGCAGGACTGAGGCACTCAGGGCTTCACAGCAGCCACAGTGGCTTGTTCAAGTCCTGCATGCATAAAACCAAGCCAGGAACACTGAGGAAGAAATACCTCAAAAGCCTCAATCCACAGCTGAAGAGCTATTGACAGCTCATGGATGTGGGGGCGAAAGAATCAGTTTTAGTAAAGGTTGTGTGTGGCTCCTGGTAAATCAGCCATTGTGGCAATTCATTCTTATAAAAATCTCTCTTACGTTCTAAAAGACTGGAACTTTTTCTGGACCTCATAGCCAGAGTTAATAACACCTTGAGGTTACTTAAGACATAAGATTTATTGCCTACTGTGTACTCAGCATGTTTGTTCAACTTTAAAGGGAACAATGTACCTTCCTCACCTTGGATTTCCCCTCCAATCTACTTTGAAAACCTAAACCGACTGCACTGCTGTAGTCATAAATTCTGTATTCTTCCATGTCTCTGATCCACAGGAATATATATATATATACATGGGTGTTGCGCATGTGTTATGGGAAACATTTGCTGAAAACAGAAAATATAGAATGTGAACAATTTTGTTAAATGAATATCCGTCATAAATGTGGAACACAATATATGGATATCACTTAGTAAACAAGATGTTAGTGGTACTATTTGTTTCTTAGTCAGCTGGAGTCAGTGACTTAATTCACCGCAAAACTCTACTAAAGATTTCTGTGGCATATCCTTTTTTTTCCCCATATTCTTTTATTTTTCCATTAAAAAAAAAGAGTTACATTTCCTCCCCTTTTCCCAGTCCCCTCCCGCTCCCCCCCTCCCGCTGCTTCCTTAAAAGAGGGCATGGTGCCCAGTCCTGTGGGAAGTCCAAGGCCCTCCCCCCTCCATCCCGTCCTAGGAAGGTGTGCATCCAAATCGACTAGGTTCCCAAAAAGATAATACATGCAGAGGAGATAGGTCTTAGTGTCATTGTTGATGGCTTCTCATTCTGCTCTCATTGGCAGCCACATTTAGAGAGTCCAGCTTGATCACATGCTCACAATGATGAATATCTTGATCACATCCATAGAAATTTCGTCCGATGGATGGAGATAGAGACAGAGACCCACATGCACACCAGATGCTCTCATTGGCAGCCACATTTAGAGAGTCCAGCTTGATCACATGCTCACAATGATGAATATCTTGATCACATCCATAGAAATTTCGTCCGATGGATGGAGATAGAGACAGAGACCCACATGCACACCAGAGCAATGGATTGAGCTCCCAAGGTCCAGTCGAAGAATAGAAGGTGGGAGAAGATGAGCAAGGAAGTCAGGACCGCAAGGGGTTGGTCCACCCACTGAGACAGTGTGCCTGATCTAATGGGAGCTCACCAAATCCAGCTGGACCGGGACTGAATGAGCTGTGGCATATTCTTCCTTCCTTCCCCATGTTCTTTTTGTGCTATTCATTAAAAGAGAGAGTAAGACATTTGTTAGGGCCAGACAAAGGAATAGGGAGAGAGTCACATGATAGCCTTCAGGCAAGCATAGATTCAGATTCATGCAACTCACAGAAAGGAATGAAGGAAGACACAGGGAAGAATGAAGTAAAGAGTTCAAATCTGGCTTTGCTCTTGGTTAAGAGACAGAAGGGAAGGACTGACTTTTTTCCTCAATTACCACCCAACACATTAATGGTGACTCTGACTTTATTATTTATACACTCAAACTGACCACAAACCAGTCTCCAGGGGATTACACTCAGAAGTATGTGGATAGCAATAATGAGAACCAGTGGGGTTTAAATTAGAAGAACAAAAAGAGGATGCAACGTTTGGGAAATTGGAAAGTGGGCTAGAACTAAAAAGAGTTGGGAGAGTGCAGGTAAAAATCCAAACACATTGTATGCATATGTGAAATGCTCACATAATTTTTTAAGTTACATTTTTAAAAATTAAGATTAATTACAAGAGTTGGGGCAATGGGGAAAGAAGCAGAGGAGGAGGACAAATAAGTCCAAAGCACATACACACACTTATATCTGTATATATGTGTGTATATATGAAAATGCCATAAGGAAGTCCATTACTTTGAATTCTAATTTAAATCTTTAATAAAATAAATTTATGTGAACTTATCCAGAGGTTTTGTTTGTTCCCAGTATATTAGTTTATAGTAACTTTTATTTTACTGCATTTCCAGCTATGTCTTATTTAAAAGTTATCAAAGGACTACATTTTTTTTCATAGAGCACAGGAAAGATTATCTTCTTTGCATTAACAAATACTGTCATCTTTCTTATAAACTGCACATTTCCTGAGTTTTAATCATTGGTTTCTCATATTGTTATATGTAAGGTAATATATTAACTAAGATTAAATGGTCGAGAAGTATTGTACTCATTTATAGCTATTACCTAATAGTAGAAACTATAGTCGTTTTGAGGTTTTTCTGAAATATTGCTTGGTTTTATATTTATTCATGATATATTTGGACATTATTGTTGTTGTAGGAAGACCGCTTGTTGGTTCTGGCCACTCAGCCCTGAAATAATCACACAGAAACTGTATTAATTAAATCACTGCTTGGCCCACTAGCTCTAACTTCTTATTTTCTAACTCTTACATCTTAACTTAACCCATCTCCATTAATCTGTGCATCACCACAAAGTTTCAGCACGTCTGTCTCAGGCGGCAGCTTCATTGCTTTTCTCTGACTCTGCCTCCTTTCTCCCAGAATTCACTTTGATTTTCCCCACCTACCTAAGTTCTGCCCTATCAACAGGCCCAAAGCAGCTTCTTTATTAACCAATGGTAATTGCAGCATACAGAGGGGAATCATACTGTGGTTCTCCTAAACTTACATAAGTAGTAGAGGAATCACAAAGATTTTAATCCAATTATACCAAAAAAAAAAAAAAGAATGAGGGATGAGAGACAAGAAGAAGAAAGGTCAGCTTATGTTTTAGAATATGAAAAACATAATAATAGATCTGAAAATGTAAATAAAAGAGAGAGCACCTCCAGAGCAGAAACAAGCAGAACAATAGCACCTGTAGAATATTAAAGGACCAGAAATCATTAAGGAGTAGGTAAGGGTGAGAGAAAGGGTAAAAGCTGGGAGGGTCATTTAAAACTTTATGAGAAACAGTTAGACCTCTATTACATCTCTAAGTTTATTAAAGACAAAAGTCAAGATTCTGTCTTTTCTACAGAAGAAATAAAACCGAAGAACTTATGGCGTGGGAAGCAATGTGCTGCAAAGAGATGAATAAATAGGTGACTGTACAGTGGACACTTGCTTCCTCCTTTTCTGATCTCAGATCACCATGCTCTATAGCTGAGTATGCACGTCTTCAGGTAAGAAAGAGCAGGATTTGTTTCCTCAAACCCTTAAGAATCCTAGGGGTGGAGCCTACCTCTAGAGAGTGAAACAGTACTGTGGTGTGGAAAATGCCATTGGAAAAACTGACAAGCCACCATGAGTTTTCTCACACATTGTCTACTTCAATATTATTTTCAGAGGCAGGGTCCAAGGATGAAAAGGAGTCAAGCAGAAATAGATATCAAAGGAAGACATACAATATGTAAGACCAAAAAAAAGAAATGAAAAGAGACAACAATGCCAGAAGCAAGAAAAAGTCACAGCATGCTATCAATATTCTTAGAGAGAGTGGAGATACAAGGAGGGAAAGATGCACAATGAACGGGAAGCAACCTTTCTAAAGGAAGTATGTAAAAGTCAAAAATACAGTCAGAAGAAGACCCAAAAGATGCTAAACCTTGAAATGAACAAAAATGAACTAGAATTCCTATCTAGGAGACCAACCCTGGGAAACAAAGTTTTCAGAAATGGCAAACAAAAGAAATAAATGACGATATCAGGTGAATATGGGAGCAGAACTCAGACTGACAGATGCTCACTGTAGACATTAGTAAACCAAGAATATAGCTGTAAAATTTTAGATAGTAGGAACAACTAAATGTGTGTGCTCGCAGGCATACACTCATGTGTGTGGTAGTGGTGAGGAAACAAAGAAACCTGCAAAGGCAGAGGGATTCCAATTCCGTTGTGCTTTGATTGAGAATGGTCCCCATAAACACATGTTTGAACAGGGAAAGCTACTGAACAAGGCATTTGGTGTGGTTATACATGTGTGGAGACCCCAGAGACCATTGCATGAAGATGTGAAAGCAAAGTCTTGACCATGTTGAAGACCTCAGAATGTTGTAGGTGCCAGAGCACAGGGATATTTCCAAGGAGAGCTACCAACAGCCTGGTGGACCCAGCCCAAGAGATAGATGTGTGTTACAGTCAGCAAAGCTGGAAGGGATTGGCCATCTAAGTCCTTTGAAATTGAATATAGAGCTGCGGGTTTCAGACTTTGCCCTGTTGGGTTTGGTCTTGCTTTAATCCAAGATTTCCTCACTATGCCTCCTCTTCTCCCTTTTGGAATTATAAGGCATATTCTGTGTCAAGGTGTGTTACAGACATGTAATGATATGCTTTTTGATTTTAATAGGACTTACAATTAAGTGATTTTCATGATTCTTAGGTTAGGCTTTGAACTTTAAAACAATGTTCAAACTTTGAAAGACTGGAGGACTTTGATATTGAATTAAATGTATTTTGCAAGTCTGGGGAGGTTGGAGGAGAAATGTAGTGTTGTAAATGAGAATGACCAGTGACTCATATGTTTGAATACTGGGTTCCCAATTGGTGGAACTGTTCAAGAAGAATTAGGAGTTGTGGTCTTGTTGGAGGAGGTGTGACACTGTGGGTGGGCTTTAAGGTTTCAAGAGCTTTAAGGTGTCATTACCAGTGCCTCCAGCTTGTGGATCAAGATGGACACTCTAAGCTATTTCTCAAGTACCATCCCTACCAGCCTGTCTGCCTGATGCCTGCCTGTATGCCACTATGCTCCCTGTCATAATGGTCATATACTCTAACACTCTACAAATGTGAGCCATAAATTTAATACTTTTTTTCTAAGTTGCCTTGGTCCTTATGTATTATCATGGCAACTGAAAAGACATGCTCTTGGGTTCCTCCAAGAAGTTTTAGATGCTAAAATACAGTGCAATTACAAATTCAATTATTATTGATAGAATAATCACCCTATAAAATATGTACATATTTATGCATGTGATCAAATAGGCTAGGATGTAAGCAAGACCAATTGCCACTATGTCTTGGTGGTTGTATTTTCTGATGGTCAGAGTACCCTTTTGTGCTCAAACACATTTGAAGCTTTGGTTAGGTTCTTTCCACTATATCAAAATATTAGATTCCAGAGAACTCTTCTAATTGCCACATTTGAGTACTAGTGAAGGGTCTGAATCTGCAAAACCCACAGTGCATTATAACATCACTTGTACTGTATATTTGACATTCTTCCTCTATGCTTTTCATGTCAGGAGAATACCCTTTACGTCCATTCTAGCATGATTTGGAAGGGAAACAGGGTCATCTTACTTAATGAATATGTGACACACATAAATATTCATTAAAATCTTTTCAAAATCCACTACAGAACCCAATGGGCTGATAACTCATCCTTCAGGTAGCCTTATTTCAATTTGTCTGTGGAGTATGCCATTCAACTGGCTTTGCTAAATAAACTTTTGCTTAAGATATATATATATATATATATATGTATATATATATATATATATATATATATATATATATATATATCTTGGCTGTTAGTTTATTTCTCAAAGAATAAAAGAGAAACTTCAACCTGGCAAATTATTACTGAATAACATAGTGAATGAATAAAGCTACTTTTTAATGTATGTGGCTTTAGAAATCTCTTCCTCACGTAGCCCCCAAATAAGGACCTTAACTTTGGTAAACTCTTCATAGACCCTTAGGAACGAGGACTAACACAAAAGGAATAGTAGGACCTTTTCAGAATAACATTAAAGGGCATTTCCCCCGTGACATAGTTCAACATAACTGGTGATCAAAATGGACAAAATGGATTGATAGAATAGAGAGGTTGAACGGTCATTATCTAGGGAAATTTATCATGGATAAATTATCTGGTAATTTTGGTAAACTGAAATAGCACAAAAGTAATTTCATCAACTAGGAAATGACAGAATTAAAATAATAGGAAATTCACCAAACAACAGTAAAATGGAGGAAAGAGTAACATACCCCACTCAACAGAATCAGGTAGTCAAGACCTCAAAGTCATCAGAAACTAAGCTTTTCTCATCATCGTCTCCTGACGTATTACTCTGCTACTGTGACAGAGTATGGCAAACTAAATAGTTAAAATGGAAATTTACTGTTTCAATTATGGGCAATAGAAGGAAGGGAACCAAATGGGTTATTTTTGAGATTGTAAAAGACAGTCTGCCCCTTTCTCCTTGTTTCTTGTGAGTTGTTAGAGTCCTTTTCCTTCTTTGGCTTCTCCAGGATCACTTTTATCTCTGATTTGATAAGCAAGTAGTATTTTCCTGTCTGTATGTGCATGTGCATTCAAATTTCTCCTTTTGATAGAGATATCTCATATGACTGAGGGTACAGCCTCAAACAATTTTATTTTTAAACACTTTACAAGTAAAGTTAGCTTTTGATGTAGTGATAGTTAAAACTGGGCATGAGTTTCAGGACGTTACAACTCAATAGATAGCATTTGATATCCCAAGAGATTTGATAATTATTTTGATCTCACCATTTCATCACTATTAGAAATCTGATCTTTGTTTTATACAGGAGAACAAAACATAAACAGAAAGCTTTTATTATGAAATGCTGAGAAAAAGTATATTCTTTAGAATTATGTAAAATATTTTATAGATATCTGTTAGGTCCTTTTGGTTTATAAAATCTGTTTTCTCCAGTATTTCTCTGTTTAGTTTTTTGCCAGATCACCTGTCCAATGGTGAAAGTAGAATATTGAAGTCTCCCACTATTAATGTGTGAGAGTCAATGTTTGATTTAAACTTTGGTAATGTTCCTCTTACAAATGTTAGTGCTCTTGTGTTTGGGGCAGAGATGTTAAGAATTGAAAAATAATTTTGGTGAATTTTTCCTTTAATGTGTATGAAATATCCTTCCTCATCTACTTTGATTAATTTTCTTTGAAGTCTATTTTGTTAGATATCAAAATGGCTACACCAATTTGATCATAGGTCCGTTTGCTTGGAAAATCTTTGCTCAACCCTTTTTCTCTAATGTCTATCTTGGATGTTGTGCTGTGTTTCCTGTATGCAACAAAGGGATGGATCATTTATTCACATCCATTCTGTTCTCTGTGTGTTTTTGTTGGATAATTGAGTCTGTTGATATTCAGAGATATAAATGTCTAGTTATTGTTCACTTCTATTATTTTGTTGGTGGTGGTAATGGTGGGGTGTGTGTTTGTGTGTGTGTGTGTGTGTGTTTGTCCCTTCTTTTAGTTTTGCTGGTGTGCGATTATTTATTTCGTATGTTTTCAAGGGTATAATTAACCTTCCTGGGTTGGAATTTTCCTTCTAGTATCTTCTGTAGGGCTGGATTTGTGGATAAATACTGTTATACTGTTTAGATTTGACATTATCATGGAATATCTTGCTTTTTCCATCTACAGTAATAGAGAGTTTTACTGGGTATGGTAGTCTTTGCTGGTATCTGAGATCTCTTGGTATCTGCAACTTTTCTGTCCAGGCCCTTCTGCCTTTTAGAATCTCTATTAGGAACATAGGTGTAATTCTAATAGGTCAGCCTTTGTATGTTACTTAACCTTTTTCTTTGCCATTTTTAATATTCTTTCTTAGTTATGTATGTTTAATGTTTTGATAATTATGTGCTGTGGGAACTTTCTTTTTCAGGTCCAACCTATTTGGTGTTCTATAAACTTCTTGTATCCTTGTAGGCATCTCTTTCTTTAAGTTAGGAAACTTTGCTTCTATTATTCGTTGAAAATATTTTCTGGTTTTTGGGTTGTAATTTTTCTCCTTCTATTCCTATTATTCTTTGGTTTGGTCTTTTGATAGAGTCCTTTTCGACCTACACCTTATTTATTAGAGGGAAGCTGGAGAAAATAGAAAGTGTTTTATTTTTAAATTTAGATAGTTTCATTTGGGGATGGGTGGGCTTTCTTTGACTCATTGATGTACCTTTTTAAAATTGGCCAAGTTTCTAGTACACTGTTGAATGAAGCAGCATGACTATAACACCCTTGTCCAATACCATCTAGATTTTCTTATACTTTTTAAAATAAGTTTAAGAAGCTTCGTTTGTATTCCCAATTTAGTGAGTTTTTAATCTTAAATAGGAGTTGAATATTGCAAACATTTTTTTCTTTATTGACTTAGTAACTACTACCCCAATTATTTGTAGTTCTTAAAAGCAGATGAATATATTTGAAGATATCAATGTATAATAATATTTGTTTCTTTGAATGTTTTTAGTTATCAGAATATTTTATATTTTATTGAGAAATCTGGAACATTGAGTTCTTGTGTATGAAATGAGAGATGAGGTAATGTAATATAGACATATGATAACTTTATTTTATATACTATAGAATTAATACTTTTGACTTGAGAGCAATTTATTTTATTTTATTATTATTTTATTGAAAGTGATTTTAAAAAGTAGCTGGGTCCAGGTCTTAAACTGAAACTTAAAAGTGTTACTACTATAAGTGAGATCTTCTTGTTTAATATCTATCAGTTATTCTGTCTCAGTTTCTAAATTCAGGGCATAGATGTTAAGTACAATAACATGACATACTTAACCCAGAACACTTGGTCTACACCCCAGGAAGTTCTTAGCAAGCAGTATAACAGCAGTCAACTTGGGTTTTTATTTTCCTCTATGAATCTGAAAACTTGAATTGAACCTGGAACATTCAAACACCTCGAGAGAGTGTGCTTTCAAAGAATGAGAATGAAGCACTGTATTTCCTTCGCTGTTTCTTGGTTTTTAAAAGAGCTAAAATTGATTTATATCTCCTCTTACAGAACTGATATGTCTAGACCTCCTATCTGGTTGGGCCAATACAAATGCTGAATCAAGTCCTTCAAATAACTAACCAAAACTTTCCACAGTAGTTTGGAGTGTATATTTTGAGCTTGCTTATGTATTATAAACATAAAACATAATTGTCCTTAGTTTACTAATTTCCTTATATTAGGAAAATATTTCAAGGAAGGACATTTTATTCATTTATCAATTGAATATTTATGATACATTACTGAATATTACAGTAATAATTTTCTAATCATCATGAATTGAACCTTCACAAAAAGATGTATCCTTATGGAAATACAATTGTCACCATTTCTTTGTTTTCACGTTTGTGTATGAAATGTCTTTTCAACAATTAATGTGAAAAATTAGTATGGAGAAAAGTTGAAGAATTAACTTTTAAAGAACTTGTTACTTTTGTAACAAAGAGAGTATTTAAGGTAATGAGTAAATGTAACCATAGCTAATACTCCAATATACTTAATTTAATATTTATTTATATTTACATTAGTATATTTATATTTAATTCTTAAATATAGCTTAAAGAAAGAGAATGGCAAACTGGTTCATCTCTTGCAAAGACTGGGAAAGCTGAATTTCTTACATGCTACATATCCATGGATAGATGAACTAATTTTGTGAATTTGTACAAAATATAAGGACTAAATTATTCAGGCAAATCACATACATTTAAAATTAGCCTAAAAGTTCTGTATTTTCCCAAGTAGACTGTTATTGTCTAGAATTATTATTGTAGCATTGGATTTATTCATCCCACATACAAAAGAATGATCACAGCATTCCAAGAAGATTTTAAATTCCCACTATTTTTATGGCTTTATATTGGTATGAGAGACCTGAAATATTTAATAAAATGGTTTTCATAAAATATAATTATGAGGTAGCAGACTGGCTGCTGGGTGAATCAATAATCCCATTTTATGTGAATACTTACATTTGAAGTCTTTTACCCCAAGCAGCATGTCACATTCAAAAGTGACACTGCTCCATAAAAGTCGTAATAATTACACTGTGCTTCTTAAAGTAGTTGACGCTGTACATAAATCCTTCCCAGAAATCCATTAGTTTCTTCTGTATGTTAGGTAGATAGCAATAAAAATCCCACAGGACATGGTACTGATGGTGTTTTCTAATGGTTTTGACTGATAGTCTTCAAAAGAGTGAACTTTAAAAATGATTGTGGTTTTATTTCCTAAAGGAATGAAAATATCATTTCTATTCCTTATTCAATTTTATCTATGCTAAATATGAACCATTTAGTAGATTCCATGTAGGATGGTAGCTTGTAGTGATAAAAAAAATGTGAATAATACCCATGGATCACCAGAAAGTAGGAATTTCTCACACTATGTGCAAGTAGGTACAACAGTTTGAAATTTCAAACATTTGTGAAAGTAATATGCTTGTTCACAATAAGTATGAAATTACTTATAGAAATAAGAATACATATTTATGCATGAGGTTGTCATTATATAGAAGAAAAGACATTCGATATTTGTAAAACAAACAAATATTGTTTGTTTGATGTTCGTATTTTTGAGACAGGATATCATGCAGCCTCTTCTGCTCCTCTTTGAACTCCTGCCACTCCTGTCTTCCCGCTGTGATTACAGGTGGGTATTAACATCCCAGCTAAGTCATTATAACATTTTTGAAGGCTGCAGTATAATAGTTAAGAAAATATCAATAAACTAGGTCTCCTTGTTGTACAGTCGAATGTAACTCTAATATTTTATACACATTTATTAATAAAAGAAAATGGTTCATTAACTGACCAGAAAGTCTGTGTTGACATAGACGTTTTTTTCTAAAAACTTAAAATCACATCTCATAGCCTATATCTGCCCACACTTCCGGCCCTACTAGAGGCCTCACCATTCATTTTAGTTTCATGATCTTTAACTTCACTATTTTCTTTACTCACTGGCCTCAAAATATTTGGGCCTATCATCAAGCAGTGGCACATTGTCCATATGCCACATCATTATGGACTGTCTTGTGCTCCTTCCAATTCATTTGTTGACATTCTAATTTCTAGCACCTCAGAATGTCGCTGTATTTGGATACAAGACATTTAAAGAAGATAATAAGTTAATATCTGGCTACCTAGTCCCCCTAATCCAAACTAGATGGTGTCTATA